>JAUBNZ010000366.1:0-17998 GCA_032355485.1 Bonnemaisonia californica
CGACAGCTCTCATGGACAAATAGATGTCATGTAAAAGACCAACAACCCCAGGTGAGAAGCGCACGGAACCGCATAGTTCATTCCCATGAATGGCTGGAAGTAGTCATTCCCATAACTCCTCCTTCCGAAGGTCTCAATAATTTGATGCTATCCTGAAGAAAGTGGGGGAATAGAGGTGGGGATTCCTAGGACCCCCTCCTCCTCCAACAATTGGTGGGAAAGGGTTTTGATCAGAAGAAAGGGGCAGAAATCAGGCTTCTGAGGTATGTATCGCTGTAATAAAAAATTAGTGTATATCCCCTGCGGGTGACAAGAACGCTGTAACTCTGTAAGTTTAGCCCGCATCATAGAAGTCTTCTGAAGAAATGTCATGCGTAAGCTCGCTGGTGATGCTTAACCACCTTCCACTTGGTATAATCCACGTGTACTACGCAGGGATGATATCCAGACCACAATAATTATAAGTACAGTACACATACATTGGCCTACTGGGAGCCTGGACGTTGTCGTTTTCGCCTGCTAATAGCTGGAGCACTCATATTTTTACTCTTTGAAGCTGTAGTGTACAAGATTACGGAGCGTAAATTCTGATCACTTGTCTAGATAATTAAAGTTACTACCCCGAAAAGAATTACTAACAGAAGTTGTGTGCATGTTGTGAGCTGTTCTCTTCAGAAATGTACTTTTACAATACATGAGAACATCTCCACGTGTATCGTGAGCGTAAAAGCTCATGTCTTGGGTTCCTTCAACTACGAGAATATCTTGGTTCTTCTCTGGTTGATCGACAAAGGAAATGTGTGCGCGATAACTTGTGATGCCTTTTCTCTCAAGTCATCGCTGATTTAAATACCCAGATATACTTGAGATATTGTAGAGTGGCTATCTTCACTCTCTCAATACGTGTAGATGTTCGGTTTGAGTTTTTAGTAGTCTTTAGAAAATATTGATAGGTATCTGTGTATCGGGCGACCTTCGGAAATGGCAGTCATGCCGTTATCTACGTGGAGGTCAAACAGAACTCTCGTTGTTGCATGTCGTACCGTAATACAGGTACTGTAAAACGTTACGGACTTGGCGCGTGCGGTCGAAAGATTTTCTGATTGCAATTGGTGTTTATTACGAAGGTTACAGTAGATACATTTGACACTCGAGGAGGGTCTCCTACGGTGGTGACGGAATTAATCAGGAGAGTAATAATAAATACTTTCCAAAGACTGTAAGATCCTGAAGGGTCCGTCCTCAGGACGGCATGCATCGTACTGTAAAGTACGCAATCTCAAATTGCATGCCACAATAATGTCACAATAATCCCTTGGCCCCTCTGCCCCAACCCGTGATACGATTCCACTACAGTATTGGCCCAAAATTTGGGACCGACCAATAGTGGTGCCGGGGGTTGGGCCTCCCTGCTGCTTGACAGACCCTCTTCGCCAATAAAATCATAGTTTAAAAGCGCATGGTACCAAACGAAAAGTATTGATAAATCAAGCAACCTCAATTCCTTCCCAAGCCTTTATCTATCGTGATCGCACCCCAAATAATGTGGGCATATGTCCAACCAGATACCCCTAAGAAATAATGAATTTCTGGATTGGGAATAGGATTGGAAAGTGACGCGGCGTGTTGTGGATAGTAGACTGTGTACGACTTTAGTTGCCTACTGATTACCGCATAAGATATGGGCCCTCATTACAGTGGATTCTCCTATCTCCGAGAAAAGACACAGCAATGAATGAGGGGTTTGGGTGTCGCTCGCGGCTCAGCGGCTCAGCAGTAGCGGCACAGTAGCCACTGAATACACGAGTGACACGAAGGTTGCCGTCATATTCGTGATGTACAAAACGAAGCAGAGTTGGAAGCCCAGTCTCTATACATAACTGTAAATCCAAAAAAAAGTTTTTATTTCCAAACTCTTCGCAGGCACCTCTCACTGATGGATAACTCGCAGCAGCTTGACTAGGAGTAAATATACATCGCTGGAAGCATATATGCATATACCGAAAGTAATACATGAGACCTGATACTTCACCCGAATTGCTCCACTTCCGGTTCCGGAAGGGTCTTAAAACCACATTTGCTAGTTCCACTCAAGAAACAGAGCGACGCTCTCCAGAAGCCCGAAAACATCACTACAATACGAGCATATTTCCGTACCGATTTCTAGAGGTCACAGATCTGAGCAACAAGCTCATCGATAATATCTAATAACTCGAAGTACCCATCAATCGGTAGAACCCTTGTTGCAGATCCAGTCAACCGCTCAAGGAAACTGTTATCAGGAAAGCCAACTCCCAGAGCGCACACAGCATTTCCTGGTAAGAAGCGTCTGAAACGTTCCGAAAGCGTGTCATGGTCCCCGACGATTGTCGACCGAGCGTCAGCAAACACGACAACCTTGTTCACGTCCTCCGGGTTATCCGATAAATGCCGGAGGCAGAACCGAAGGCCATTTCGGATGCTTGAAGTACTGCTTCCAACTCTTCTCGAATCATCAAGGAAACGTAGGAATCTATTCGTGTTGGTCGTTAGTCGACTAATGGACTCAATGGGGTCTGTATACTGCACGGCTGCAAATCCAGAGCGGATATCCACACCCACGATAGCCGCTACCAACTGAACAAATTCGATCTGAGTGCGGTAATCTTCGTCACTAACATTAGCACCTCCGTCAAGGGCGAAGCAGACGTTGGGATTGCAGCTGCCCATCTCAAAAACTTCTTCTCGGAGATCTTCGACCATCTGCTGGGCTGAAGGATTTGCAATCAGAGAGTTCTCGGGAAGCGTTTCTTGGATCGTATCTGAAATAAAGAGAAATTCTGATTCTAATTCCGAACTTCCGGGTCGAGGGTTCTGTGCGCTGGAGATAACCAGAAGTGCAAAGAAGAGGGCTCCAAATGTGATCTTTCCTGTTGGGGTCCTCATTTTGATTCGGGGAGTTTTGTCTGTTTTCGTAATGCCCCGTGAGGTTTCTTGTTTCTCTCTGTGTCTTTGGAGCTAGTCGTACCCCTAAGAGCTAAGGAAAGCTCGAGAAAGAATTGGTACTTATATCTAAGGAGATGGTATTTTCGCGGAGGAGGGCTGAGTCAGTTCCTTACTACCTCAACTCTGGAATGCAATAGGCATGCGTGGATCTTGGGTATTACCATTAGAATAGCATCTGCAAAAACAATGCTCCCGAAGACAACTTCGGACAGCTCACATCAACAACAATGGATTTCATGCAACAGGCCGACAAACTCGATGGGCAGAGCATGAAAACTCATTTCATGTCTTCACAGAGCAGTGGATATACCTTCGGTAGTCTTTTACAGGAGCAGGTACAGAAATAAGTCAAGTTCCTAAAGTATGCAATGCTGTACTGGTGTTCATATTAATCTTTTAGGTTTAGTTAAATGCTCTAGAATCATGTATCTGAAACACTTTTTTCTATACCAGTGGGAACTCAGTTCAGTAATGAGAAAGTAGCTTTGGGAAGAAGGAGAGAGAGAGAGAGAGAGAGGCCCCGATGTATTTTTGTACATTTTAGAGATACCTTCCAAATGATAAGATACTCGCATGGCTTTGTTGTACAGTACGATGTTGAATTTGGCTATAAATACAATACTGTACTTACAGTGCGCACAGTAAGTATAAAGCACCCCCCATTTTTGCAAAAACGGCTATGAGCAAACCTTTTATCCCACATCTTTTTGCATCTAGCACATCCATCACAGTTTCCAGTAATATTTGCCAAATGGTTTTGCTCAAAGTCTTTTCGTTCCGCGGCAATCCTAAAAACTGCAGATTTCAGGGGTGCAATATATATAAAGCACCTAAAAAGATAAATCAGTAAACTCACTAAAATAGACTTATAAAGTGATGTACATTCAGTTTATTGACTGGCATGTGGTAAGGGGGTCTCGTACAAACGAGTCTCAGCAAATTCTAGCCAACTTGGCCCCAGCAGCACGCCTCGCGGGAAACCATTATGCCCTTTTGAGCAAGGGAAAGCACTGGCTCTTCGTATGACGTTTTTTTCAAGTTGAGATTGCCGAAAGGCTCAAAAGGAGTCTTGATGTTGTATAGAGCTTATTACGCAGCCACCAGAGATGTATGGCAGAGCCAAAAGGTGTGGGAGGACGCATTTAATGTCAGCTGATGCCAAGCGGGCGCTTTTAAAAGTGGCTCATCAGGGTGAAATGAGTAGCAATGAGATAGGCCAGCATTTAAACCTCCCTGTATGGACTTCAAGATTTCAGCAAATACTTAGAGCACAGCCCACTTTGTCCTGGAAGCCCACGATCGTGTGCAGGTGATGACAGCAGATCAGAAGAAAAAAAGCTCGAATGGGGCATGCAGCGGTCAACTGGAATGTCGATAAATGGAGAAAAGTTGTGTTTAGCTATGAAAGGAGGTTTAAATTAGACGGGACTGACGGTTCCTGTTACTATTGAAAAAAATTGAGGAAGGAGCGGAAGTATTTGTTAGGTGCTTTCTATATATTACACCCCTGTTAATCTACAGGTTTTAGGATAGCCGCGGAAAGACAAGACCTTGAGCAAAATCGTTTGTCACATATTATTGGACCCTGTGGTAGATGTGATAGATGCGGAAAAAGCTTGGATAACAGGTTTCTCATAGCCGTTATGGAAAACAAAGGGGGTGCTTTATACTTACTGTGTTCACTGTACAATGCGGCCCATAAAAATATCGTTTTGAGTTAAAACTACTAAATAGACGATTCCTGATGGCATTTAGGGATTTTAGTAACTTGAGCTCGTTTTTGCTTCAACATAGTGTTTCAAAATGATAGCCATTTTATAAAGAAGTTCCACTATCCTACCATTAAGATTAGTATCTCGATACTAATATAGGCCCTACTGCAGAACTTCTCCTCTCCTCCCTTAACACACGATCAATTATACCAACAGCGCCATGGGCCGAGGTAAGCCATTGGCCAAAAGGGAGCAGTTATCAATCATGCGCCTCAGCGGGGAAGGGTTGACACCAGCCGCAATTGCACGCAAAATTAAACGCGATCCAAAGATTATAGCGAACTTCCTACGCGATCCTACAGGGTACGGTATGAAACGGTCCCCTGGTCGCCCGCAAATCCTATCTAATGTTGACAGGATAGGGATTAAGCGTGAGTTATCGAAGGAAAGCGGATCTTGCACCAAAATTAGGGAAATTTGGGAATCACTGCGAGCCGTCAAACTGCCTGGAGGGAGGTCAAGCGTCAGGGAATGTTCAACTATGAAACAATGAAGAAGAAATTTGTTCTGACTGATGAACACAAAACTAGACGTGTGACATGGTGTGCAATGCACAAGCATTGGATGGTTGAGTGGAAAAATGTGATCATTTCCGATGAAAAGAAGTTCAATCTGGATGGTCCTGACAGCTAAAAATTCTATTGGTATGATCTACGCAAGTCGAAGAAGGAATGTTTCACCCGTCATTCTGGTGGTCAATCTTTCATCGTATGGGGCGCGATTTCTCATACTGGGAGGACTGAGATAGCATTTATCGAAGGGAAAATGGACTCTGCTCGATATGCAGAAGGGTTAGAATAGTTTCTGGTACCGTTTGCGTACTGAATTCACGGCGCTTCTTTCATCTATCTACAAGATATATCACCGGGCCATGTTTCTCGGGCCGAGATGCAGTGGTTCGAGTCTTTGAAAGTGGATGTTCTGAAGTGGCCCGCCAGATCACCTGATCTCATTGAGAAAATTTGGGGCATACTGGCACCTATGGTTTATGCTAATGGGAGGCAATTTCAGTCACTTATCGATCTGAAGGGCTGTATCAAGCAATGATGGAACGCCATCGATTCCAACGTAATCAAGAATCACATTGGATCTATGCAGAGGCGTTGCATAAGCATGATACAGTCCAAAGGAGCCAAGAAAGACAACTAGTGACTACTTAAGACAACTTGCATTAGACAAAGGATATGTTTTTGAAACACTTCTGGTGGTTAGAGATTTCTAGAAACTTAAATTTTATAGGAATACTGCACAGAATTTTGGCATTTTATGTAGTATTAGGAAAAGGACATATTTTTGCAACGGACAGTACCTCCTGTATAGGTGTGAAACTATAATGGGTGTTTAATAACAAATCAGTTATTCAGCCATATATTAATAACTATGAAATGCAACACGTTGGTACCTGTGCAAAGTATACACCTGGAATTCATAATGCATAATGCAACCACAAGAAAATCCAAGCAACTCGTGTGATCGACACGTACGCAATAATATACGGCAAGAGCAACCTGCACAAAAGATATCCGGCCAAGCAGGCCGACAGAGGCCATTATAAGGGTTTAATGGCGGAGGCCTGAAAGGCGGCAACGCGCGCAAAAGCAAAGTCCCAAGGGCAACAAGGGTAACAAGTTTAGCTAGGCAACAGTAGCTAAGTTAATGTAAGTAGAGCGCCCCAGAGCAACCTTGTCAATGGGAAGAGGGCAGAGTGAAGAGAGAGGGAGAGCTGACCTCGGGCTGTTCTGTGCCTTTCTGTGTTTGCCAGTTACTACGATAACTTGTAGAGTGACTAATCCTCAGTATTGCCATACCGCATCAGTATGAATATTTCGACAATAGTACTGTAGTGTACTGTGCAAAACTTATTAAATACTTTATGGCGATAGTTGATTCTGAGTGGAACATACTGTAAAGTGTACCCCTTTACTGTAACGTGTGGTGCGCTGTTGTCAAGTGCAGGCCCCCTTTTATTTACTAAAGAGTGGGGGTTGTCGCTCTGTTTCGAAGGCAGACATGGGCCCGGGTAGTCGGTTATTTAGCCCAAGGCGAAGCCTCTGGGCATATAAGGGCTACGAGGGCCCGAAAACATGCTCGTCGCCCAGCTACAGTTATTACAAATTATTTTGAAGAAACAGCATTGCAACTTCAAATATGCTATGTCAGGCAAAATGGGCAGACATAATATATATAAAGTATATACAAAATTTCTATTTGCGTAATCCCTCTACTGTAGGAATGTTTCAAAACCTTATTCAAATTAAACCTACCACCTGAATACAGTACTTCTGTTTCAGCTTCCTATAATTTTATTCAATTTTCATCACTACAGTAGCCCTTCTATAGCCTCCATAATAACTCAAACGTGCGACATTTCAGTGTTTAGGTGTCCTCGGAGCCAAGTATGCTGTAAATGTACAGTATTGTAATAGAATTGGTCGCTTAAAATAAATTATTTATCCCTCCGTAGTACAGCATGAGAAAAGGGCCATCTATTATCCTTTGCAGCAGTAGCAATTATGCCAGCCGTTTTTTGACATCTCGAGTTGTATCTAAGGATAGGTCCAACTCTTCCACGTCCCTCCTTCCATTCCAATAGCAGACAAACACGAAATTTAATTTGTCTCTATAGTCATTTTGAGTCTCAGTCCAATCTACCCAACGAAACCTTGCACTGCTGTATTTCTTGTAAATGGCAGGCCTGATGCCCAGGTGTTATGCATCATGGACAAGGAAGTTGTTGATGAGACTACAGGAATCAATTTATATTCCACGGGCTCAAAGACTTGTATAAAGGTATAGGATGCAAGCCCATAGTCCATTGGCCATTGACATACATTCGTTCGTTCAAATTATACGCTTATCTTATCTCTTTATAACTCATGGCCTGCGTATCTTACTCTTAGATACTTTCCGCTGCGACAACAAGTAACGAATGTCCTGGAAGAAGATTTTCTGGAGCCCTCTTTCCAGTGTTGATGTCTTCCAGTTTACATTTCAAAAAGGCGAATATTTGCGCAAGACAAACTATTAATTTATACGCATCCATACATAACCGCACATAAGCGCCTATAGGAGGCGCACTTGAGGACAGATATGACGGTTTACGTTAAATGTTGGGGATATGCGTGAGCATGTAGGGCAAACAGAAATGCGCCCTGATAATCATCCCAATTAGAAACATGGATCAAACATATTG
The DNA here is from genome assembly GCA_032355485.1 of Bonnemaisonia californica. Taxonomy (NCBI): domain Eukaryota; phylum Rhodophyta; class Florideophyceae; order Bonnemaisoniales; family Bonnemaisoniaceae; genus Bonnemaisonia; species Bonnemaisonia californica. Next base: position 7,951 of record JAUBNZ010000366.1, read on the forward strand.
CACAGTAGAATGAATGGTCATCGGATATCCTAACGGCTATCTCAGTTTAGATGACGGAAGATTACTTCGGATGTAAATCCTTGTTCTGCTCCTATAATACGGGTCTACCACCACTTCCAAACGTTCAGAAGAAACGATTCGATGAAGGAGATGGATACATCTTCTCTCTAGGATTGACTTATGATCATGTCCTTACTACTTATAAGTAGGAAAAAAAAATTAACCCTTCAAGACAATGATATTTTTATAGCCTGAATACATATATGCATGCTTCATCCACTTTGTCCTTTGGTCCTCCCTGTCCGAAGTCAGCAAAAACGCCAACTGGCTATTAAATTTAAATATGAGCTAAGAGTTACAGGAATTCAGCCGCAACAGTTGCATATCCTTTCAGTCAATGCATCTTATAAATGGGATACTACATTCTTCTCTCAATGGGGGAAGAAATGACCATGACGTTCAGATGAGTATTGTCCTGCGTTGCATTACACATACAACTTCCACTTCAATTTCTTCTTCTCGTACCATACATATTGGCCTTTAGTCCAGTGTTTCAATCATATTGCGAAGTCATCCTGTCTATCATTTTAGGATTTACGGTACTGTACCCATATTTCTGAAATGAATGGGAGAAATGAAAAGGCCACATGGAACATCTACATGCCAAAAAAAAATATTTGCCCATATGTGAATACATCAAAAAGCCATATTAGTAATACAGCCACTGGACAAGTTCTGGCCAAGTGCGCGTGATCTCAACGCCCCCTCTCAGTTCTCTATCCACTGACCAGCAACAACAACTGTATACTTTTTCTCTTTTTATGCGATGCCACAAGGTCAACAGCGTGATCATTCGGCTCGCGCCACGTGCGATCGCGTGCAAACAGCGGAGGGGGTCCTGGCTCTCATTGCTCGTCAACGTAGCGTAGCACCAGCATCCACATCCCCTCAATATAGTCCACTCCTATCTGCAGACGCTGATTACGAAGATGCGGCTACAGAACGCCGCAGGCACACCATACGATGCCGCGAAATAGCGAGAAAATCCTTAGAAGCCACCTTTGATGGCCTCTCGGACAGCATTTGCTTGTCTTCGTTCCACTTCCTCCATATAAACTTTAGTGTTTAGTTCCTATCATCTCGTAGCCTATACTACAAACCCACACGCGTAGGAACGGATATGTTGTGAATCCTCTACTAGCTACATGTTTGAGCTTTCGAAGGCTCGCTCCCCCAGCCAGGAGAGATCTAGACCTTCTTTTCGGTAATCATATATCGCAGTTGTCTTGGCTGTTTTGGGAAGCGATGGAGAGGTTCCTGGATTATAGGGCTGACCTAGGCCGGTCCAGGAGGAAAATAATTTGATTTAAATTATTCGCGAATTTTGTGAGGGAATAAATAATTCTCAGGGTTCCAGTGCAGGAATAATATATTTTCTGACGTACGATAGTCAGAAATATTACTGTACATTCAATTACTGCTGGATACAGCACGAAACCCGTAGAAACATTTCAAATTTGAAATTTAAGGGTGGTAGCGAGGCACAATACAGAGGTAAGGGCAAGTTCCGAATTTGGCCGTCACGTGGCAAAGAGAAGTTTCGTTAAATTTTCGAACGAAAAAATGGTGCTTATAAACAACGGAAATCCCTAATGCCAATGCGCTGCCTGAAATGCGGATTCCAGTTAATTGGGGCACATTTCGAATCCAGCGATCCAGCGTCGTTTCCAGGTTCCGGATGTCACTCACGGTCACGCCGAAGTTGGATTTCAGGAGCTTCTGTAAGCATGTATGACAACGGTATAGGTGCCGAGAGGCTACTCTCGAATAGCGACAGCTGTCCTTCGGGTGTTCTGGTATCCTTTATGGATGGGACTACGAACAGGAAGCATAAATTTGTCATAGCGATGAGTAGGAAAACTTTCCAGAAATTTTGGACCGCAAGATTTGGACATTTCGGGAGAAATGAAAATTTCGGGTTTTTGAAATCCCGCAGAATTATGAAATATTTCATATTAAGATATAGGGATAAACTGTGAGTTGAGACATGTGTAACACGACACCCGAATAGAGAACCTTGTGGAAATCAAAATATTGTTTTCGTATTATGATAGAGCGCGCGTAAATCTGGTGCAATACGGGCTCGACAATACGGGTCTGGGCTATAATAGGGACCGGGTGGATAGTATGTACAGTAATACGGCGAGGCGAGGAAGTAGACCGGTAATAAACACATATTTTAAGCTGAGGGTACTTCTTAGTGGAGTGAAAATATCGATGGAGTGAAAAATACGATGCCTCTGGAGAATGCAGGCAGTTTCGTGCAATATGAGGCGTTTGTAGAATTTTTTAGGAACAGTAAACCACGTTATTACATAGGTAAGCAACGTGATATGCGTAGTAGGGTATATTGGAAGTAAACGATCGAAAGAAGAGTACTGCGGCGCGTGTATTCGTACTGACATGTAAATATGAATTTGAAGCATGCTAAGGCGTAGTGCTATTAGGTGTAGTGCTATTGTTGCACTGGAAATGGTGCACCAATGAGTTTTTTCACGGATTAGGCGAGTGATGTGAAGTATTATGCGATGTCGGGCAAATCAATAGCAATAGACTGATATACGGAGTAGAATAAACCAACCAATGAATTTCGTTGGTACGGACTGTTCGGGCTAGACAGGGTGGGGTAGCGTGAGATGACCGGGATACCAGATATCTCCTCAAATATCATTTCATGAGTAACCTGCTATGAAAAGAAATGCAGGAACTTTGTTTGATAGCACAGTGAAGTATGATTTGCAGAATTAAACAGAAAACAAAATACGGTATGCTGCATTAAGAACCAACCTACCATGAGAAGCAACGCATGAAATTTGTCTGATAGTACAGTACAGGGAATCGTGAGGAGATTAATGCATGCGTTTACTGATCGGCGTGTACCGTGATTGGTGGGTTTCTTTAAGAGAATTATATATCTGCTGTGCCAATGCCACGTCTTTATACCGGGAAACTGCCTATGATGAGGAAATAATGGACTGCTATATGATTCCAGCCATTGTACAGAAGGTACGGACATCTTCTTGTGTTTGATATTTGGATGTGGGAGAGGAGGGGTTAGATCAGGGTGAAGGGGTACCCCTGTACCTTTTGCTAAATCGATTCTGCGGAGTTCCGAGGCGGACGTGAATGTGAAGATTTCAGGGAGACTATTCACTGAAGAGGGTATTGAGGTGTAAGAGGAAATTATGAGGACTTCCGAACTGTTAAATTTTATCAGAAAAGTTTTACCTGAAGCCCATTTCACGTTTCTGAAAGATTCAGAAGAACTGTTGTGTCTTTCCAATCGACTTGAGAGAGAAAGTAATGGTGTGATCAGATTGCATGTTATTTCCGAAGCCGTGGTTTTGGAGCTTGATGTGGAGCGTGGTGGGAAGGATGGAAGTGAAATGTACCGACAGCACGAGAAGACGGAAACACAACTATTACGCTCTTCCTCAATTAATTTTCATGATGAGGAGTGTGTTGAAGCTACCAGTTATTTAGCGAATGGATTAGCTGGGTTCTCGGTAATACATCGCAAATGAAGAACTCAGAAGAAAAAGAATGAATGCGTACGGAACAAGAATGGAAATGGAGAATTCTCCGTTCAGGGCTGGTATCCGAGTACTGAAATTGACAGTACTCTATATGGAAACAATTGTCAGGTCATTGATCCGGATATTGCAAAGATATTTACAAGGTTTAACAGAAAGGACTTCCAGTGGATGTACAGTGCGTTTTTTAGACGGGGTTTGAAAAAGATACGAGAAGTTGATGGAGCAAGAGCGATTTCAACTCAAGTTGTCTATTCTCATTTCACTCTTGATTGGTTGTGCCTACAGTTATCCTTGGAGGGGAGAATTGTAACCCTTGATGAACTATCCATTCCAATTAAGAAGTTGTTGAAGAGCGCGGAAGGGTGTTTGAAGGGACAGAGGATACTAACTGCATTTTATGAGAAAGAGCCTGTCCTCAAGCCGATTTTATAAGCATTATGTGAAAGATTGAAAGTGAGGGACCGTGAGATACCCATTGAAATGTCGAAGTCAATTGAGGAAGGGATAGAAACTGTTGATCTGACTGAGTCTGTTAAAAACGAGGAGAGGGACCTTGACCAAGACTTATGCGGAGAGAAGCGTGGAATCACAGAAGGTGACGTTCATGGAAGAAATGGGAAGAAGTAGTTCCGTATTGTTCCTCCCAACGTTAGTGGTGTTGTTGCAAATCGTGGAACTAATTCTATTAAAATTGTCTGTGGATACGTAGAAGAGTGCAAGTTGAAGCATGACCAAGCTGCTCAGGATTCCGAAAGAATTACGAGCAAGTGTATGGTGTGTTTAGTATGCATTCATGATATTTGCAGCTTCTCAGAAGGAGGACAGAAGCTTTGTCCTCTGATTTCGTGTTGTGGTAGCTGATGTTTAATCGAGGATAGATCACTTGTGTTAAGGTAACATTGGAAGTTATTTGTATGATTCCATATAAACAAATAAGCGTGTAGGTCTGACGAGACAACCACACGAGACCTTGACGAAGGAAAGAGATGTTGAAAAGCGCTTGAACTGTGATTCATTGTGGAATAAATTTGAAGAGAGGACCTTTGCGGCATGCAGAAGTCAATCTGGTAGGACTAATTTACTGCTTTCACCGTTGTCTTCTGAAGGTGGCGTTTGAACTTTCGAAGTTGTAACGTTGCAGAATTTGCAGCAGCTAGAGTAAATATTGTGGAGGAATAAAGGAAGGTCTTCGTCTTCAATATCTGATTTGTTGTATGTTTCCTTGAATAGAACGGAGAGATTGAGAAGAGCGAAACGAAACTTAAGGAAGGGGACCGAGTTGTTGCCCTTGAGATATCTCATATGATGAGTTGCGCCCGAGATGCGGGTATTGAAAGATTCCGCATTTGATGTGTGATGAGAATCTAGTGATGGGTAAAAGTCAGGATCGAAGAATGACGAGCACGTGTGGGATTTGTAATGAAAGCGATCCACCACCACACGAGTATCATGAAGCGACCAGGGAACACGAATTACAGCAGATTTGAATAGGTTACATGCGTTGTCATAACATAATGTTCTTGGAGGGGCCTGGAAATGAGTTAGAACGCTGGAAATAGCGAACTAAGTGGTCTCCTTACGAGTCATTACGATGACCCCGATCATTTTAGGCTTATCAAAACCACATTGGATTGATAGTAGACCTAGGGAATGGTAATCGGAGGCGAAATATTTCTTTGAGCAATTGTGGCTTTCCACAACCTCGAAGGTAATTAGTGGTTTGTAGGCTGTTCTTCCTTGGAATACGATTCCATTTGTCGCACCGTCGCTCTCTACATCTCCTATTGGATTAACGGAGAAGTGTCCGATTTGCTTTTCGTATGTTCTAGAATCTACAGAAGACAATTTGTCGAACGTCTTCAAAAAAGCAGATGCAGTTTTCATGTGCTCATCAATCAGCACAGTGGCTACACGCAAAATTCCACGAGTAATATGTAGGGAAGCAGTACAGTATTGAATGACTTCACGGCAGAAACGAAATGTAATAGGATTTGTTTCACAACCTGAAGAACCTGCTGAGCACAGTTGAAGAGTGCATGCAGAACAAGGTGATCGAATAGAAATTGGAGCTGTTGCATTGCTCACGACGGAAGTAATATCATCATGTCGGAAGTCTGCGAAATTTAGTAGGCACTTGGAAATCATTAAGTGGTAAGAGAAATAATGTGAAATCAAGGAATGAGAACATTAGAAGTTTTCTTTGTCACGTTTCTCTTCGTCTAGGAGTATTGGATAGTCGACATTTTTGTGGGATAAGAACCTTGTGTGCGGACGTAGAACTGGAAAGACGGACTGTGAGAGCATATGTTCCACTAGATCTAGTAGTGATTCAGCAAATTGTCTGTTTCGAAGGAGTTCAGACTTGGTCTCATGTATTCTGAACTGCACACCAATGGTTCGTTCTGAAGAATCCGCTTTGTGAATGCTACAATATCAGATTCTTCGGGGAAGAGATCCATTGTCATTGGAACGATGCTGTCGAGATCCTCCCCATCTAGAAGAGGAAGTTGCGTCACTCGTTCCTTTGTAGTGTTCCGGTTGCAATTATACCTGCTTGCGTTTACATTGCATGAAATGTCCTGTAGGGTTCGTCTGAGTATCTGCCGCAGCAGAGGTAGAATGAAAGAAGGCATACCATCGGCCATTATTGATCTCTCGAAGCTGCAGATGCACAATTATTCATGATTAGTTTGCTCCAACATGAGATGCAACTGCAGTAGTGTATAAATTCTGGGGCAGAAAAAAGGAGAGTTCGGAAGCAATCCCTTCCAGAAATCCGTTTCTTCCTCTCTTTTCTGGTCATTTTTAGTGAGCTCAATGTGGAACCTGAGAGGTTCTATATTAACCTCTGAATTCTGAGTTTTGGAAGAAATTGATCTAATGCATTGGCGTGACGATTGGAATAATTTCTTGAGGGCCATTCGGAAAGGGGCTGGCTTGATCAAGTACTGGCGTTGCCTGACAGATCGTCCTGCAGCAGGTATAGAGACAGAGCTGCGGATGTAGCTCGGTAGCGTACCTAGAATACCTACTGTAGTGCCGTCCAGGACAAGTACATCGAATCTCTTGACGTTTTGCGCATATTCATGGGGGACACCCAAGCTTGTAGCCTCCCTTGGAGGGATGCTCGTCGCACAAGTAGTACAGGAGAACATTGTTTGTTCAATGGTGGTACTGCTGACATCAATTGTCAGGAGGAACTTTCGGAAAACATCATTTGCTCTTCTTCTGCTCTGGCGTTGCTCACCTCTTTCGCAACGAAGGAGAGGGGAATCAATTCTCTCTGCGGTTGAACGAGTCAAAATTCTTGTATCGAAGTAGGCATCCCGAAAGGAATGTCCCTGAAGACGGACCATTGGAACCCAGATGCAGAAGAGTTCGCTAGTGTACGCCGATGTCTTCGTAGCAGGAAATTAGCTTGGGAAACACCGATATAACTTTTCAGGTTACCCCATCCGCGATGAAGGCAATGAAAATTTTCAACTGTTACAGTAGGAGCTCCATGAGCCAGTGTGAAGAGAGTAACGTTTCGATAGACTGGAGAGAAACGTTTTTCCTTGTCTGATTCGGAGACTTTTTGGTCTTTGCAATTTGAGCACGTGGAGTCATTTTCATCTCTGGACACTGACAATTCGCGATTTATGGAAGCCTCTAACGACGAGAAAGTTTTCTTCGTGGCATCCAGCTCTCCTCCGCATATAAGAAGTGTTCTTCTTCCGGTATTCGCTGCATACATATCGTCAGTGTCGGAATCCGTATCAGGTTAACCGTCTAAATCATCGGTGTCTGAGGACGACGTCGGATCATCAATTCGTGTAATGTTATCGGGGGATTGAATGCTTCTGCCAGTCCAGCTTGAAGAGTTCTGAATATTCTTACATGCTTACTCGTGAACGCAGCTACCCCTTCGAGACGGATTCCCACGACACATTTGGCAGTTAAGTCGTTCCAGCCTATCTCCCACAATGGCACAAAAGCACATCATGGACGTGTCGAATGCTATCCAGCATTTCCATGTAAGCATTATTCGTTCTGTGCGATCGGATACACTTGGTGTGAACCGTCTTTCCAGCTCGACAACCTCAACTTGACGGTTTGTGCCATTTGGAAGCATGAGGGGAAGGGGAGTACCGAACCTTGAAGTTGTGACGGAGCTTCGCTGATTACTGCGATGACGAAGCGTAGATTCGATATCTTTGATGAGACTGGCTTCCCCTCTACATACATCTATATGACTGCATATTTGCAGTTTGTTTCCGGGTAATGTGAGGACACTTCGCAGCTACAGATGAAGGAGATAATGTTTTCGTCAAGACTAGCAGTCACACAGATCACTTTCACTGGCTTAATACATTTTTCCTGATAATTCCAATGAAAGGACTGGAAATGTGAGAATCACTCGAAAGGTGAGCAGTCACAATGCCAAATTCTCTTCCCCCGTATATTGTATGCGCGGGAATCAATGGCTTGATGGACGATGAAGATGGGGAGCGTACTCGAGGAGTTTCGTTAATAAATGTCAGGAATTCCTTGCAATGTCGAAGAGCATCTCGGAACTGTTCAATGTCTGTCTTCCGAATATCTGCTCTGTATTGACTTGAAGCAGGATACGCAGGATATATTCTTCGGATGAATGGAACCTTTGCCTGATATGATGGCAAACTACCAACGGGGTTGTTCTGGACAGAGAGTTGCTCTAAATTCACGCGATCTGTTTCTCTGACTGTCCTTTGCAGTGGCATGTCAATTTCATCCTTATCATCATCGGATGCGTCATTGTCTGTTCGCAAATTCTCAACGAAATCCCCGAGATTCACTTCACATTGTATGGTGTGCCGGTTGATAACCCTAATTGCACGAAATCTCCTCTGCGCATTTCCCGTAGCGCGAAAACGTGAGATTACACTGCGAGAAGAAAGAATGCCTTAAGTACAATCGAAGTAGTTGATCAAATGTACTGGTCCCACGGCTTCACCATAATGAGTAGTAAGAGAAAAAGGTCGCAGGGACATGATTGAATTACAGGTAGTGTTGAGATAAGATTGCCGGGCGAAGGCAATTGGTGACGCAGAGTAAGAGGGTGGCAGGAATGCCCACCATGCAGGGACGGTTTTCTGCCCACGATTTCATAGATGCGAGATTCGAGATTTGTTGCGAAGTATGACATGTACAAGACCAACGCGCCATTTTCACATGAACAGCAGAAAGGATACCTGGATAAATGCCTCGAACAACCCCTCTTGACTAACGGACCTGTGGGTCCGCATGAGACATGTGTACGGTGTGATCGGTATCTCTCACGAAAAGCAAACCAACGATTCCTAGCAATACATATGAGCTGTCCTGAGAACTCCCATGAACTCATGCACGCAGTGCACTGTAATATGGAGTCAGCAGTGCACTATAAATGGATTCAGCAGTACACTTGTGCACGGAGTTCTGCGTATCACCAAAAGCAAAGCACGGATGTTCATTCGTAAGTAGCACAGCAATGCAGGGATGTCCACTCAGGAGTGCACAGTACGGTGCAATCAGCAACCCAGAATCGCACGTGTGTAGTTTCGAACAGCAATGCGAGTATTGGAAGTGTGTATAGTTCAAACAAATACAATCATGCACTGGTGGGCATAGTGCATACACTGTAATGTACAGCCAGCAGCTGAGAAGGGCAGGCACACGTGTTAGGTGTGGTACGTCTCACGAAAATCAATACATACCTTTCCGGATAGAAATAAAAGCTGTCTCGAGAACACAAGTGCAATTGATACCACAGTGTAGTTACGAAAGGCAGTGCGGAGGATGCACCTGTGTTTCGCGAGTGTATTATTGTACGTAGCGAATACCGCGTAGCACTCTGTTGCGAATTTTCCGCGGCAGCATGTGGCATGCACGGTAAGGTGCATTCTGCAGTTGAGACGAGCGGGCGCACGTGTGTTGCCTCCTATGTCTGACGAACAGCCATGCATAAATTTCTACATATAGGAAAAGGCTTTCTCGAGAATATATGTGCAAAAATACTGAACTGTACACGGTAAAGTCATTCGAGTAAGCAGAGCACGCTTGGAATATAGTTTGGTATGGGCAAAATATCCGTGCTAATATAAATATTCAGCTGCTAGTTGTAGTACGTACAGAAAGCGCCTGAGCACCCTCCGGATACTGTGTCCCTAGTATCCGGTAGCGGTGCGGCGGGAAAGCAAGTATTTCCTGTCGCCTCCGGGCTGGGAAGTACTGAGGCTGCTTCTCGGCACTCTGGCTCGCCCTCGAAGATGAGTCAGGGTGCTCGATGTGGATCCCACTCGACCACGGCCGGCAACGGTCGTGACGGAGGGGTCCGTGGAGCGCTGCTGCGGATCGCCCACCGGCCTGCCTTTTCCTCTGGAGGAAAGGTAGGTCGGGTTGGGGGTCGCGAGGCACGGCCACAGGTGTGGTCGTGCCGGGGGCTAGGGGTG
>JAUBNZ010000367.1:0-17993 GCA_032355485.1 Bonnemaisonia californica
GTACCCCTGCGCCGTGTGCCTCTGAGGTTACCACGGTGCGGGGCCCAGTAGCCCCAGCCGCACATGGCTGGGTACTAAAACACTGTCCCGCCAGCGGGACGGTGGAGGCCGGGAAGATGGGGAAAGGGTTCTCGGGGTCGATGTGTCGTGCTAACCCAGGTCTTTCGTCCCCTTAGGGGACGACACAAGACTTAAGGCGCAGACACTGTTCCTTCCCTTTTCACAAGACAGGGAAGGAGGCGAGGTTTGGTGGCCCTCTAGAGGACTGGTTGTCCTGGGGCAAGAAGCGACCGTGCCAGTTGAATCGTCCCACAAGTGGGACGACGAAGCGACGGGTCGAGAGGATGGTACGCGAGTCTCAGGAAGCAACGAAGACGAGCTAAACTATTCAGTTTCTCCCAGCGCCAGGGAGAACTCAGAGATAGGCTCGGGGAGAAGCTGCACAAGAAACTCAGTTTCCGGGGGGGAACTCGCGTACCCGTTTATTCTCAGGGTCACTCCGATAAGCGGAGTGATATTTATTCGTGGCTTTAGATAATTAACCCCTTAAATTATTTCTACCTAATAAATACACCATAGCCTCAATCAGCCAATCAGCGGGCTATCTCGAAGCCCGCTGAGGACTATTGGATGGCCCAAGATTCTTCGGCCACCCACGTCGGGTGGTCGATTTGCTATCTCGTTAGAAATAAGCAAAACTTAGACCATCCGTAGAGGTGGCGGTTGTAGGCCCCTTATCCTACCCATTTCAATGGGTAGGATGTTGATGGGTTACCCAGTACCCTCTTATGAGAGACGGTGGTTGGTAGCCCCTTATCCTCGGCCAATGACATCAATCCACCTCGACACACCCGCAGTAGGGAGGTTATGATAGTATACCCTGCCTGCCAACCTGCCTCGAGGGCTGGCAGGGCTTACAGTAACGATGGCAACCGGTAGACCCCTCCCATTACATGGAGGGGTGGGTTCTTACAGTCATAGTATCCCTTCGGTTACCAACCGATTCAACTCCTCATACCTTTTCCAAAAATTAATGTTTTTAGCACCACCATCGATGCTATCTCCCCCTTTTTGGGGGGTGATTACAGGGCCACATATCCACTAAAAAGCCCGCTGACTCTCTCGCCCCAAAGGGCGAGAGATTTATACGGCCAAATCATTTTGATCCCGTCCATCCGCCTTAATTCATTCGAATTAGGCCGGTGGACGGGTGTTGACGACCCTTCCCCGTGAAGGGTCGCCACAATAAACGTAGTGACCCTCATCCGGGGTACTACAGTACTGCAGAAATGTCTCCAACAAATACCGGCATGCTTTCATAATCGAACCACGTCCTTGTGCACTAATCCTCAGAAAAGTTTCTAGTGTAGTGCGGACTTCTCCTGAACAAATTAAGTTTTCGCTCCTGGACAAAAGCCTCTTTCTTGAGGATATAATTGCTACGTGATTCCTGATGTGGTCGAGGTTGACCGAAGTGACGCAGCAAATTTCCATCTCTGTATCGCTGCAAATCCACCCATTATCCAGATCTTCAATGCACTTACATGCTTCTTCGGCTAGGCCATTTCTTCTCTTGTTATTAGGGTCCTGTTGTAACAGAAAAGTAGATACTGCAGCAGAACAACCAGTCTTCTTTGAGACACGAATTCGAATACCTTTAATTCGGCTTCTTCCAGCAGATCCAGATCTTTAACAACTCGCTTTTAGCCTTCCACTTGGTTTCTTTTTGCATGAAAATTTAGATGCAATCTCACCAAACGCATTTGCAATTTCACAAAGAGTACGAAGCAGCTTGGAACTCTGCAGAAGCAATGTTCCCAGTTTTATAAACACAAGTTCGGGAAGAGGAGGAGCTCTTAGGTACAGGACTGAAAGGATCTGGGGATCAGATTCCGATTGAATAAGCTTCCCGCACTTGGTTTCCCCGAGCCTCCTCCCCATTTTTCATAGCTCTTCGTCAGGAAGACCCCCTTCGACCATGTTGTAATTCTGGACTTTTGTGGATCTTGTAACAGTGTCAGTCTTCTTGTGGTCATCGGTGATCACGGGATGCCTGCCGATGTGTGCAATCGTCGTCGCTCGCCTGTGCCTATCATTCTTCCAAAGGGATCCTGTGAAAAATGTTGATAGGCGAAAAAATCTCAAATCTGTCCTATTGGAACGGGCAATTTTCATATTAATTCTGGCGCGGGCTGTTTTTATTGGCAATTTTCACTTTGATGCTGCACCCAGCCCCGTGCTGTTATTACATCAATGGGGGCCCGGGCTGTTTTCACATTAATAGTGGCCCCGGGCAGATATATACTAAAATTGGCCCCGGGCTATCTTAACTTTAGCATTGGCCCTGGGCTATCTTAACAGTATTATTGGGCCTGGTCTGTTTTAATGCTAAAATTGGCCTTGGGCTCGAATAAGCTTTCGGATAACCCGGGCCACAGTAAGGCATATTTCGGCCCTGGTCCAAAATAGCTGTATCAGGAGGGGGGGGGGGTTATAATTATAAGCGGCAATGTATCTAATTCCGAACCTACCCCTATTTAGAATAGGGGCGCAGTTGAGTTGGCCTATTCTAATTTCGGTTTCGATGTCACATTTTGCGTGTTCTAAATTAAATTAGACAAATCTAAATATGTTTATTACTGTAGAGTACACGGTTTGTAAATTGTGCTTGGGAAGAAGCTTGTCAACTGTCAATTCTATTTAAAGAGATTACGCAACGCTTGTGACTAATGTGTAGGTTACTGTGAACAAGATCAGTCTGATTCAGAAGTAGTGTTACCATTATCCCTTGCACAGCTCTCTTCTGCTCCGCTCACTAAAAGATTATCATAAACAGTCAAGATGACTAGGTCACTACAGTACAGTACTGTCATGTGCAATTGAAGCTACTTGCATAATATGCATATTATGTGCAGAGAAGTGGACTGAAATAACAGAAAAACAACCGCTCTATCATAGAGCTACGAGGAATGGTAGTAATGGAAGTAGATGAAACGGTCCACGTCGGCGGCGCCAAGGTTATTCACTTTGTTTTGCCTTTAATTAATAGTCTCTCTAGATAAGAATCTTTCTTTTGGTAACGCTACCCAAAACCATACATGGGCCTTACATGGACCATACATGGACCATACATGGACCATACATGGGCCATACATGGGCCATACATGGGCCATAGACGCCAGGGCCAAATTCAATTGTTTATGCAAGTAAACTGTGCAGAAGTACAGGGGTGTCAGTAGTGTACCCGACATCCTGCTATAAATCGCCTGCGACAACACAACGTCGCAGGCATGATCATACTTTATTTTATGATGACAGCGGCAGAAAGCGTGTGCACGGAAGCACGCCTTACAGCGCTTCGCATCGACCCAAAATGTTCATCAAGCATTAAATTAGGAATGCACCGTAATTTCCAAGCACTCTAGCACTGCGGGAAAGAAGCGCACTCCTACACTGCGGTACCTCACCCCAATTCGTTTCTCTTCCGCGCGTCTGTCAACGTCCACAACAACTCCCCGCCACCGCTCATCCATTCGCAGTCCCCACGCACTCATCGTCCTTGCAGCGCACCTTCCATTATACCCGCCCAGCCCCGAAGTGAACCGGCCGGAACCGTGACTGCAACCCCGCCCATCCGCATCCAACCGAATTCACCCAAGCTGCGCACCACACCAACCGAGTCGCCAAAGCGCACACCCGCCATGACGCAAAGGCGCCCCGCGACGCCGCCGAACTTGTCGCATTCCGATGTGGAGAATCCCGATACCCCGTCTTCCACCCGTCGTATACGTCTTCCGCAACGGTCCCCGGTCACGCGCCCACTCACTACCGAGGAGAACCTCGATTTTCAGGTGTTGGCCATCCCCTCCCACCCGGAGCCCATGTCCGGCCCTGCTGACGGTGCTTCGCACCGAAGCCTCTCCTCGCGCTTCAACAGCCACCAATCCAATCTTTCAGCAAACGGCCCTGCCCCGCCCCCGCTCCCCAACCCTCGCTCCAGCACTAGCATTGACAATCCCCTTTTCACTGGCGTTACCAAGTACCGTCCCAAGTTCTCTGAATTGTTGGAAGAGTATGGATTTCTCGGGGCTGCTGTTCGCTTCGTCAAGCGTTTTTTTAAAGAGAACTGGGGCATCCTCCTCTTCCTTATCTTCATTTCCATCGGTCTCGCAATGCTTGGAATTTTTGCCTTTGATCAAGATGATGATGCCTTGAACTGGGAAGGATGGACCGCCTTTGCCATTTTGATAATCGTCCTTGCCCTTCTTATCACCAACACCCTGTCTACACATGTCACTATGTTGCTCGGAGTCACCGCTATGATGCTCCTCAAGATTATTACTCCGAAGGAGGCTGCAGAAGGCTTTTCCAACACAGGTGTTCTCTCCGTGGCCGTCCTCTTCATTGTAGCTGAGGGTATCCAGCGCACCTCAGTTTTGCTCCCAGTCTTTCGCGTCGTGCTTGGAAAACCAAAGTACCTCTGGGAAGCCCAACTGCGTGTCATGGCTCCCGTCGCCATTATTTCCGCCTTCCTCAACAACACCCCTGTTGTTGCCATGCTCATTCCCGTCGTTCAATCCTGGTCTCGTCGCTCGAGCTTCCCCATCTCGAAGCTCCTTATGCCGCTGAACAATGCAGCAATCTTGGGCGGAACCGTTACGCTGCTTGGTACCAGCACTAATCTTGTCGTAGATGGCCTTGCAAGAGACAGTGGAATTCTCGGACTGGATGAAAATGGCGAGCCAAAAGGTTTGCCTATCTTTGGTATCACGCGTATGGGCCTCATTCTCCTCGTAGTTGGTATAATTTACATTGTTATTATGTCACGATTCTTGCTGCACGACCGCGGGCAAACTGGTGTTGGTGCTATCATCCGGAATCCACGCGAGTATACTGTCGCACTACTCGTGCAAGAGCGCTCCCCAATTGTCGGTGACACAGTGCAAGAGGCTGGGCTTCGTCAGCTGCAAGGTCTGTTCCTTGTCGAGGTTACCCGTGCAGACGGCTCATTCATTCCTGCCGTTGCTCCAGACACCAAAATTGAATCAGGAGATACCCTTCTGTTTGCTGGTGTTGTAGAGACTGTGACAGAATTGTACCATATTCCTGGGTTGATTCCAGCAACGGGCCAGTCACAGAAAATGAAGATCGAGAGGCATCACAGGCGATTAGTCGAATTGGTTATTTCGGCGTCTTCTATGTTGGTTAGTACGACGGCGAAGGAATCGAAATTCAGGTCCCGCTTCTCCGCTGCCATCATAGCCGTACATCGACAGGGGGAGCATGTGAAAGAAAAGATTGCCGATATCAAGCTGCGAGCGGGAGATACCTTGCTGATTGAGACTGGGGCCGATTTTACGATGCGATTTGGAAAGGATTCGAACTTTGCGCTTGTCTCTGAAGTCTCAGGCTCTCAACCTCCGCGCGAAGATCGCCTTCACATGCTTATTGCCGCTTCTATTGCCATAGCAATGGTAGCTGTCGCGACGTTCCAAGCACTGCCGTTACTTGCAGCTGCCGCCGGGGCTTCGTTTTTGATGATTGCCACGGGGTGTCTTTCATTCAAGAATGCTGGTGAGTCTGTGAATTTAGGAGTCATCATCACAATTGCAGCAAGTTTTGGAATTTCCAATGGCATGTCGAAGACGGGTGCCGCTGGACAACTTGCGAATTTCATTGTCGACGTGTTTGAACCGATTGGAACCTTGGGCCTGCTGTTAGGTATCTATATTGGAACAGCGTTGTTGTCCGCAGTTATCACAAATAATGCTGCTGTATCCCTCATGTTCCCCGTTATTTCAAGCATTATTAAGTCAAAGTCAAATGTCAACGTCGAAGCCGCGTTGTACACCCTCATGATTGGCGCATCATCCAGCTTTTCAACACCAATCGGCTATCAAACCAATTTGATGGTTCACGGCCCTGGTGGCTACACCTTCCTGGATTGGGTTATATTTGGAGTACCACTGCAGCTCATATTAGGTGGAGTGGGAGTTGTTACCATCAATGCTTTCTTCCCCGAAAAATAATATCACTGTAATAAACAAATACCATTCCCCATCATTCTGTCCTGCTGGTCTTGATGCCGATTCTCTTTTGTACATTTTACATTTTACTCCCAACTTTACAGACTGATCGAAATTCAAAGCGTTCGAAGCTCGAGATCATGAAAGAGTCACTCTGGTGAGCCCCCGGACGCCAGAGCAGCAAACCACCGTTCCAGCCCCATGCTGTCGGAGTCAAACTTTGATCGCTCTGCTTCCTTCGCTCTAGACTCAGTAGTCAAGCCATTAGCCATGTTAACCGGTCGTACTGCACCTTTCTCACTCGCCTCTTGCCGGATTGGGCGGTTATCGTCGTCTTTCGTTCCGCTACCATCAGTGAACAATTGGAAGAAATGCTCCACTTGTGTTTCCTTCAGCTTCTCGAAATCTGTTTGTGATACATCCGCTCTACGCTTCCAATTGGTCACCCGTGGCGAGTCATCAGTCCCTATGGGATTCTCCCCAGTGTTCGGGGCAGTCCCCGCAGGGTAAGGGCTCTGTGCAGATAAAGCCTGTGATCGAATAGTGTCAAAGAACGACAGTACGTTGGAATCAAGCTCTTCCCGCTTCTCCTGTTCACTTGGGAAGGGAATCTCGGCCATAGGCTCTTTGACAGTCGAAAGCAGTGTTGAATCATCGCGCAAGCTCTCCTCCGCAGAGGCCTGAATGCTCCCAAACCACTTTGATAATGCATCCGTTTCCGTGTCCACATGAGTATTCGCAGGCACATCGGGATCCGTATCCACATCGCGGTAATCAGTAATGAGAGTGTCAAAGCCAGAGACTAGCAATGGCTCGCCAGGCGCACTAGAGACAGCTGGTTTGAAGGCGGGGGAGTGTAGGACATCGGAGGCGGCCGCGAACAAAACATTATCATGAACGGGAGAAGCGGCAGGTTCGGAAGGGCCAAACAGACGGTCGATTTCGCTGGAAGGTTGAACATGGATAGGAATAGCACCGGCATAGGCGATACGGATGGCGAAATTGGCAGAGAGGTTTGGTCCACGGGCGATGCGCGACTTTGCAACTTCACGCACGCGAGGGCGGATACCAAAGCCGGGTGGTGAGGCGAGCAGGTCTGCAGTCTGGAGGTCTGTAGCATCAGGGGAACGAAGCGGGCGGCGCGAGGGCGGCGAGGCGCGGAAACTGTCTGGCGAAGCGGCTAGGGAGCGGGATGGAGCTGTGGGGCGGGAAGGGATGGGGATTGCAGCGGTGGAGGGGCGGTGGTGGATTTCGCGAGTGTCTCGCGGGGCCTTGCGAAGCGGGGTCTTGAGGAGTTTGAGATCGGAGAGACGGGCGAGAACGAGGGGTTGCGGCGGTGAGATGTGCTGCAGACTTTGTAGGGCTTGGGGATGGTAGATACGGCGAGGGGCGTGCGGGACGCATGCGGAGACGGGGCATTCCGCGGCGCCCGCGACCCCGTCAGGCATGCTTCTGCTGACAAAGTCGCGGCGCGGATAGTGGGATGGCGGGTTGGGTGTTGTGGTTGGTCGAAATACGGCGGGCGCTTGGTGGCGTAGTGGCTGGTTAGATATTGGGGTGGAAGTTGGTGAGATGGGCGTAGTAGGGTAGACGTTAGTGGGGTAGAGGTTTTGAGAGTAGGCGTGGAGGACGGAGTTAGACAGGAGGCAGGTGCGCTTCTGAGAGGATGGACAAATGCAGGGAGTTGGAGGGGCTACAGGGGAGGAACTTCGGGAGGAGTCGGAGGGAGGGAAGTCGGGGAGAGGGAAAGATAGGTTGAGGGAAGGGATTTGGAAAGGAGAAGGAATGTGAAAGTGGGCGTCGAGATGGCAACTGGAATTAGATTTTTTGGGCAGCTCGAAGTGTCGTGAGAGCCAAATCGGTAGTAGCGCAAGGGAGGCTTTCCACCAGAAGCGAAAGATAGGCAAAAAGCAAGTTGCTTTAAGCAACAGGCAGCACTGTGCATGCTCATCTTTTATATTGCGTGGAATGGAATGCTGTACAAAACAAAATATTATTTTTCGCTTATTTTTATTGGGCTACCGAAGTGATGTACTGTACCAAGATGCACAAGTTTCAGTTATTCTTAGATATACAAAATGTATAATAAAATTGTACTGCCACACACTGCCCAGAATAATATCAAAATAAAAGCGAGTTAAGTAGTATCGTGCTATCCCTAATACAGTACTGTAAAGTGCAGCTAATTTGTTAATTAATTTGGAAGGTTAGCGTTTATTATGCTCAACCTTAATTAAAAAGGACTCATGAGCCCTTATTACTTTTACTTATTGCTGCTCTGTGTTCCTCTTGATGCGTGTGCAACGTGTGATACTATGTGTTGTGTGTATGAGGGTTAGGCCTAATGTATATGCTTAACATGTGTATCCCAGGATTCTTATTACTGTTATGCTCCGCCACACTGTATGCACGTACAGTAGGAGGTTGCATCAGATTACTAAATTTAATTTGGAATATACAGTAAGGCCCGTCTAAAGGCAGCTCTTCTGTGCTTTGACGTCCGCTACAGAGTGCCAAGTCCAAGGGTACCTCAGGGTACTGTACCCCCAACACGCTCGGTACCCTGGGTACCCCAGTACCCTTCGAAGGGTACAGTACCGTTTTTAGTAGCCGTGTAAGTGACAAGACAGTGAGATGCAGTGCACATGAATGGTAACACACTGTAATTATGTCAGGCCTTGGCAAGGTGCCGTAGGAGTCGTACACCATCTAAAAGAAATCAAAATCAGAACCATGCGTTGCGTGAACAGCAGACAGCGAACCAATTTTAGTTGTTTTCCTTTTTCGGAAATATTTGTAAATTATCCTGTCATTGCCTCTTGGATTTTGCAAATTCCAAAATACCCGTGGCAGAACAACAAAGTCGATTATGCAACAGCTTTGCAGTTGCCAATTGCATCATTGCCGTCTCTTCACCCTTTAACGCTCTCACGCCTTCATCATCGCCGATTGCATCTCACTCGCTTCCTTTTCATCCTACACCATCTTCCATCGTACTCACCTCCATTACCACCAACTCCCAACTCATCCCGCCAATTCCGAACACCCATTTCCCATCTACCCTCGTGCAAAATGGCCGGCGAGAAACCCGCGGAAACCATCCAGACCCTTCTCGTGGCCGAGGAGCAAGCCAAGATCGCCATCGATGCCGCGCGCAAGGAGCGTGATGCCCGCTTGAAGCAGGCCGCATCGGAGGCCGATGCCGAAATTTCCCAATACCGCGCCTCCAAGGAGGATGAGTATCAGGCGCAGATTACAAAGTTCGTCGGCTCTACCGGTGCTGCGTCCGAGCAAATCGCCATCGATGCCAAACAGAGCATTATCTCTACCAAAAATGCCGCCAAGGCTAACAAATCGGCCGTCGTCGACATGCTGACCCAATTTGTCCGCACAGTTGACACTTCTATCTAGAAACTGTATCATTTGCGCGCACTTACTGCTTTTTCCGGCTGTATATTAAACAACAGCTTTGTGCCAGACCTGTTCTCTAGCCTCTCATTAACTACATTTTCCGTTTCCAATAAGTCACTCGCTATTGTTTTACTTTACAGCGCTACCTACCCTATCTTCCGTCCGAACTGCTGTTCGGAGTTCTAGGAGAGCGAAGAGCCCCTGCCGGAATATGTACATACAACGGTCTACAAACCACTGCAGCTAAGCCTTGTCGATGTTCTGATTCTCCCCATTCAACATTTCTTATGGGCGAAGGTGGCGCAGTGGAAAAGTCATCATCGCTGTCCACACACTCTAATCCTACTATTTCGTCTGCTTTTGCTTTCGCCTTTTCTTTCGCTATCACATTCTTAGCCACACGTACCTCCTCTTCGCTACTGGTCTCCGAAATCTCATCAACTCTTGCAGCCACTATACTATCCTCATCCAAATCCCAATTATTATCGTAAAGCTGCGACGGCATGTACAGCGGACTCACCGAGCCGCCCGCTTCAATATCATCTAAATCATCCAAATTCTCTCGTCTCGCATCACCCCCGACAGCTTTTTCCGACGAACTGCCGAGTCTTTCAGAAACGCAAATGTATGGAGGAGATGGCGCTCGTCGTACTTTCACGGTGCTTCCATGAATGTGCCTGCTCTCTTGCAATGCAATCTGCTTGTTCGCCTTATCCTCTCCTACGTCAGCTGGTGCCCTTGGGTTGATAGGATTCAACCAATTGACTGGTGTTAGCAGCGCTCCTCTAGCAGCTGCTTCTTCAGGAGGATGTTCCTGCACAAATGGTTCAATTTCGTCATTGCTTGCTATGTTTTCATTTTCGCGACTGCTCTTCGCCGGAGTTGATGTTCGAATGAGGACTACTTCTGCACGATCATCAACAAACGCATTCAGCCTATTGAGTGGTGTTAGCAGCTCTCCTCCTACAGCCGCTTCTTCCGGAGGATGCTCCTGCACAAATGGTTCAATTTCGTCAGTGCTTGCTATATTTTCATTTTTGCGACTGTTCTGCGCTGTATTTGGTGTTCGAAGAGGCACTACATCTGCCCGTTCACCAACAAAGGCATTCTCGTCCCTGAGTCTCCCCTCCTCATCTATCTCAACTCTGGAATGACTCCTTAACAGAGATGAAGAATAAGGAGATTGGTTCTCATTCAAAGACTCCATCGTCAACGGCTTATGGCCTGATAAAAGACCACCGGATCCTAGAGTACATATGGCTGGAGACATAGAATCATATCTGGAGCCCGAGCCTTTATGGGCTGAATTTCCCAAGGAAATCCTCCTTCGAATTGAACGACTATGGCTCGAATGATCATCCAACCGGCGCGGAGTCTTCGGGGTCCTCGGGGTCCTCGGGGTCCTCGGAGATGGCAGAATCAAGTTCCGATTTGCTGTGACCAGCCTTTTGTCTGTGCTCCTTGCATACGATGACAAAGAACCAGCTCCTTTCTGTGAAGTTTGTGGCGAAGGCGTGACAGGATGCAGGGCTGGCTGCTCTGGAAACCGCGGTGATTGTACGGGTGAAACCCTATGGGAAACCCTAGGGGTGAAGAAAGGAGTTGCAATTGGGTCGCCATCTTCACCGTTCCCTGTGACAGGATTGGAAATGGTAATTCCTTTTCGGAATGTAACGTTGTTGCGGTTAATCGGAATAGTGATTCTTACTTCACGCCGGTCTTGTCCATGTTTCCCTGGTGGCACATCTTCGCGTCGTCGTCGCCCCATTCCGATTGTATGTCTTCTAGCATGGCAAACAAGGCGAAAGACGATGAGCTGCTGGGATTGAGCGCGAGTCTCAAATGCGTCAAGGGAATGTCAATTTGGCTCTATCTTCTAAAAACTGGTACCTTGGGTATACGTTGAGGAGCAGAGTCCATCTCTGACAACAGAAGAAGTAAAGAAGTAAATGCTCACAGACAACTAAAATAAATATTCGAACAGTTTGCGATTTTTGAATTCAATTCATGATGGACCCCAGGGGTACGCAATGCATACACGTCAATACCGATCTGTTCTGGAACATGTATCTTACGTGTACTGAATTGTCTGTAAAGCAATTCTACAGTATCTTCCCCTCGTAGGAGACTTTACCAGCCATAGAAGTTGCTGTGCCGTTACTTTTTTTGTTATTTTGATCTCATATTGAGTAGCCTTCGAAGTGTACATGGGCATCCTGATCCGGGGGTGACAATAATGTTTACAACAGCTAATCGTCACGTACCGCATGCCCATCATCATGACGCTGCAATACGGCTTCCTATGTCTACTAGGCATCTCATATTGAACTTAATCTAATGGGTAAGGTAACCTCTACCCAGGGTAGGTGGATGAAGGGGCGCGGTGCATCAGACCGGAAAATCCCTCCATATTATTGGCCGTAAGGGGCTTCGGATCGGTTTTAACGGAAGTACCATTGGCTCATGAAAACCTAACAGATTACTTCCACTGTAAAGCGTTCCGGGACCCGCACTCGGGCCCGGGCCGGGTCCGGGCCGGGTCCGGACCAACGCCTGATTTTCATGAGCCAATGATACTTCCGTTATAACCGATCCGAAGCCCCTTAAGGCCAATAATATGGCGAAATTTTCCGGTCCGATGCACCACGGCCCTTCGTCCACCTACCCTGGGTAGGAATACCCACAACCTTAAACAAAAATTAATTCAAGAGTTGAGTTGCCTCTTTTTCAAACTCCCCGATTGCATAGGTTTTTATTGCCTTCGAAAGCGGCTTACTTCAGCTCTATCCGATGCTCTAATCCCGCCATTATTATACAACTCCACTCCTACGTTATACTCCTACGTTATCATGCAGAGCAGAAGAGCCATACAGTAATTGTCAGGTGGCTTCTATGAAAAAAGGACTGGTTTCCAATTAAAGCGCTTGGACTTATTTTTCTTTCGAAAGCAATTTCAAACGGCCCCAAAGTTAGATGTCTTTGAACACCGTGAAACAGGTGAAGGGAACAGCAGCAATTATTTTTGTATCGAAGATGTAACGCAACTGGGTCATATTACTAGCGGTGCTGCCTTCTGAAGGTAAGCCGAGTGGATATATTTATACTGACGCATAACTTCATCTGAAAATAAAAACCTTTTCCAACGTATTCAGAACTAGAACTAAACGACAGTAAACCTCTAGCTCGAAAAGGAACAAATTCATCTGGTAAATAAACTCCATCTACCTACACATAACTTGTTAATGATTTCGTCTGGACATAATTCCGGGCTTTGACAATAAAAATGAAATGCCGCTAGGCCCAAGATTGTAGCCCAGCAGAACTTAGGGAGCTGCTGTCAACTACCCGGGCCATTGGCCTCAAAACACTGGGTGTATGTCATCGTTCAAAATGGATATTGCTTTCCGTTCCATGGTTTTCAAACTAGTATAGATTCATTCTGCATTGCACACCGGCATATGCGAAAAGAACATTCGGTTTCCAGTCAGTGACGTGACCTCGAGCACCAAACGATAAGGAGAAGCAGGGGGGATTTTCAAACTTCGATTTCAACTCGGTCAGCAACTAGGTATAACAAGACGTTGAGATTCAACCGTGGGATTAGAAATGGTTCTCAAAGAGAGCAATCATGTTTATATCCTGGTCTTCCTGATTCTCTCCACGATAATATCAGCACAAGGACCACATCGTGTATTCTCTGAAGACTACATCGAAGGACAGTACGGTCGCTTCTTCGAATATACACAAGAGGGAAATTCAGGACCCTGTCCTCGCGTTATAGATCACTTTAACCGTGGGTTTCCTAGCTCCAGTGGGAATTCCTGGGTTGTTCCGCATGATAAAATCATACAACAAGGAAAGAAGTGCGCTGATGGCGGTAGCCTCATACTTTCTTCTTTTGAGTCTTCCAGTGAAATGCCGGATGCTTTGAAAGCAAATCCAATTGCCGAAGAGACTTTTATATTAATGCAAACTGATTCCACAGGATTCTGGATGGGGGTTGATTCTCGAGTTTGTGAACAATGGATATTCCCGGACCCCTCTTTTGTGTTCTTCGTTTTGGAATTTGAGAAGCAAATCCAGTCTACTTTTAACCTTCAGCTTGATGCTGGGAGGAAATATATGTATGTTGTTGCAGACAAGTTTACGTGCATCTATGAAGACATCACTCAAGGGGAGCAGGTTCCTCTTCCCCCTGTCATAGCTACACCAAATGTGTCAGCCATTGAACTGGCGCCCACAGGAGCGGCGAGCAGTCCCGTTCCCCCAAGTGGATCTACCAGTGAAACAGAAGTGACTGATTCTGATAGCGATGGGGTGATCCAGCCAGATGCTGCATCACCAAGCGGCGGCGATGAAACTGAAGATGTTGATACTGGCGGTGTAACAATTATTGATGTGGACAATGGGGGATCACTACCAAAACCAGCAGGCGAGAGCGTACCTGAAAGTGATGAAACTATCGTCGATGTCGCTGAAAATCAAGAAGATGGAACTGTAGTTGATGTGCCAGAGGAAACTGCCAATGATCCGGAGAATGACTCTGCAGAAACAGAAACAGAAGAACCTGGAGACAGCCCAGAAAATAACGGAGAAACAGAAGAAGAACCTACAATTGTC
The DNA here is from genome assembly GCA_032355485.1 of Bonnemaisonia californica. Lineage (NCBI taxonomy): Eukaryota > Rhodophyta > Florideophyceae > Bonnemaisoniales > Bonnemaisoniaceae > Bonnemaisonia > Bonnemaisonia californica. The sequence continues at coordinate 14,058 of JAUBNZ010000367.1, forward strand.
TCAGACGGCCAAACCGATGACGATGATTTGGGCTTCGGTGTCGATGCAGAGGCTGGCGAGTCCGTTTGCTTCCCGGCACACGAAATGGTAGAGTTGTCTAATGGGGCTCATAAGAGGATGGACGAACTCTCTGTAGGAGACCAGATTCGTGTTAATGAGAACTCCTTCTCGCCAATTTTTATGTTCACTCACAAAAAGGCTACCGTGGAGAACCGGTTTGTTCAATTATCAACGTCAAAGGGAAATAGACTTTCTCTAACGTCAGGTCATTACCTATACGTGAATGAGAAGCTACTACCCGCCGGGGATGTAAAAGTTGGAGATATGATCCGCTTGCAAAATGGCAACTATAGCTTTGTTACTTCGGTCTCTCGGTCAATTTTTCGGGGGCTATACAATCCTCAGACATTACATGGAGATGTTGTTGTTTCTGGAATTGTTACGTCAACATATACAACAGCAATAGAACCTTTAGTTGCACATGCTCTTCTGGTCCCGCTGCGAGCAGTCTGGGGTATGTTCAAGATGAACATAATGGGTTCCACACTGGAGTCTCATTCATTTCAGAGGGAGGTCTCTCCTTTGCGAGCGCTACCACCTGGACGACATAGTCAGTCCGAGGATTGAAAGCACAAAGTTTCATGTACGATTACCTTGGTGTCATGATATTAGATTGTAAATTCAAGTGCATGGAGTGAAGTTTGGCTTACAATAGATTAGATGGGGTTTCACAGGCACACGGTTTTATTGAAACTTTGACACGAATGTAGAAAGGTCAATGAGCGAAATAAATGGATGCATCTCGGCAGTGCTGCGAGTCTTCTCAGTGTTGTAACCCCATGAGGCCAGGTAGAGTTGTAAGGGCTGGCCCAGCATGCTAAGAGACACAGCCTCTAGGGTCTCATAGCGATCTTCTACAAAACATATTTGGCGGCCGGCAGCCTGTGGCATGGCGACGAGTTTCTTCAGCACTGAAATTTTGGTGCCAGTGCCGAGGCCAAAGATGTGATCCTCCGGGATAGATGTAATGCCGTACTTCTCAAGAAGGAGTTTACAAAATCGGGCCTGCTTACTTGTGATAATGTACACATCTGCGGATGTGAAGTTCAAGGCGTCGACAACACCAGGGAACCTGGGCTTGTAATAAAAGGCGGAAAAGGAATAAAGTGGTTAGAATGGATGGGTAATGTAAGAAAGGCAATAGTACGGAATTATGGAGCAACGAACATTTTGTTAGCCGCAAGCCATGTGTGTAGCTCAGTACTGATCCATTCGTCCCGCACGCCGCCAAATTCCTTGATCAACTCATCTTTGCCGACGTTCCATTCTTCCATACATTGGTCGCGAATGGCCTGCCAGTTATCAAGAATTGGGAGAATAAACTGGGTCTGAACTGTGGTTTCAGTAGTTTCCGAGAGCAAACGGGCCTGTACGACTACTTCGTAGCCTGTCATAATGACGGGACGGACTTGACGCATTGCATCCAGCATCCATTGGGGCTGGTTTTCTCTGTCCTGGGATAAATTGAGTTGGGGCCATAACCTGCTTGCGGACATAATGGCGCTGATGCATGTTTCGCCGACAGTATCGCAGATTACGCCGTCAAAGTCAAGAGCGTAGATGACGGAGACATTTGGATCCATGTTGTGAAGCGAGTGGGTAAGAGGGAGAGTGGGGGTACGGAATTGACAACTCTGCAGAAGTTGTCGGAAGATGCGAAGTGGATTTAGGGAACCCTAACGAAGGATGCTCCCCGGATAGTGGTCTGGAATGATGGCTTTTAGAAGCGATGAGACCGCATTGATGGCCCTCCCAGAAGCTTGAATGTCCAATTCAGCTGAGATCGACTTCTCGAGCTTTCCTTGCTGGACTGAAGTATTGCTGAGACATCTGGCGAGTATTAATTGGTTGAAATTAGATTCAAGTACACGGCTGGGTAGGCATTTTGCGCTGTAAATTACGTTAAAAAAATGTACTTGGCGAATTGTAATAAGTTACCCCTTATCCTAACCTTTAAATTAAAAGAAGGGTACTGCATCTGATTTGGAAAGCCTTTTCCCGCTTCTCTTGTCTTGTGTAACACTGTTAGACAGCTTCAACGAAGATTCTTCCAAAGCAACCATCTGTCGCAGCTTTCCAAAATGTTCGGATGAGAGAGTACACCCTCTGAAAATGAGTTCACATTCAACAGTATAGATGTGCCTGCCGTCTGGGTCAGAACCAAAGAATATTCTCTCCAGGCTATCACTATCTTCGAAGGTAACAATGTTACAGGGGAGGGATCCATTTTAACACCGAATTTTCTCAGGAGGGGCACCCAAAGAAGGGGTTTGGCCCTAAATTTGGCAGTTGAACATTTTCGCGTCTGCTCCCAAAACAGACTTCTACCCACTGTCGCAAAGAGAATTCTCTCTATCTAAGGGGTTTTACAAACAATAATGGTTCGTAATACTATTTCATCCTGTAATTCTAATGCGCGTCCAACCAGGTAGCGGCGTTGCAGTACACTGTCACAATGTACACATTTGTACACGTATACTATGGGTACAAAGATTCAGGGAAGCAGTATACAAGCCGCCGTCGCTGCCTCCCAGTCCGGTACCATCCCGGTACGTCCCTCGTTCTCGCGTTACGAATCCCTCCCTTCTCCCTCCCTTCTCCCTCCCTTTCCTTTACAGAATGAGAATAAGATCATGGCGCTTTACGCCATCTAGTTAGTTCTAAGACGCACAGCATCGAACAGCCATTTACTCAAGAAATCTCGTCTCTGGCACACATGCACGCGCTACGACCTATCCTACCCATCACACAGAGCTATAGGTCGCCCAATATTGCTGGTCTTGGAGTCAGTTACCACCATAGAAATAATCAAAAAACAAAAAATAGGTGACGAACGACGTGTGATTGATTGCTACAGTAGAACAGACAATAGCGCGCATTGTTCATCTCTGAATGCTGCCTGGCTTAGACGCCTTCAGAGATACACTGGGAGCGAAGAGGTGGGTATGCCTAGTCAGGAACACAGAATGAAACTGAGTTGACACAGATCTGTAACGGCAGGTGAGGTCTAGATTAGGTATCGATACTTGTTTGGAAAGTTTTATAATGGCAACCGGATCGCGATTTGGGAATGTAATTACAGGAAGCCCACCTCTTGTCGTGAGTAAGTGACCAACTTCCTATTGGCCATTCCGCCTGAAACTCGTTGTGCAAGCAGATCAAACACATGGCAACATTTTAACGAAGAAGAATCGTGCCAAGGTCAAGCGCGCCAAATTATTAGAATCCGAGTTGGTGCACTGGCGATGCCACTCCTGAGAAAAATTGCCGGATAAAAGGAGCTTATGTCCGAAAATGAAAAATGTCAGCTTGAAGCACATCTGGGGTATTCGGTCCCTGACGGAACGATCTGTCAGATTTGTTCTTAATTTTGAAGAATGGAACATACAGAAAAACGGGGCCACAAGCGATACATGCTTCTCTACTCAAAAATCGAAATCGAAAGGAAGGCAGAGAAAACTCGTTGCGAATTGCAAAGCAGTGGCGTATCCAGGTGGCTGGATTGGACAATTTTCTCGGAACCGCATATCCTAACATACGCTACTTTTAAAATGGATGCCCTCCCACATGTCAATGTCGAAATCCACTCTGCGTGTCTGTCACAACACCCATTCAGCCATCAGTATAAACGAGAGGCACCCTGGGATGAAGAGTCCCTGGCATATTTCTGTATTATGGACATGTACGCATACAGGTTTGTTGGCTTACTGTGGGCGCTTCTCCTGTGTTTCAGCAAGTGATCTCCTCGACATATAAAGGGGCCCCTTTACTCGCAGGGATTTTGACAGAGCAAAGAGCAAAGAGCAAGAGCAAGAGCAAGAGCAAGAGCAAGAGCAAGAGCAAGAGCAAGAGCAAGAGCAAGAGCAAGAGCAAGAG
>JAUBNZ010000368.1:0-17947 GCA_032355485.1 Bonnemaisonia californica
AGCGGAGGGGGTGGTGCGTGCAGCTCTCTGTAAGCCACGTATACAGATTGCGTTGCCACACCACCCAGTGCAGTACTATTGGCCAAATGTATGTATTTATTTAGTAGTGTAAGAAAAGGGATGTATAATAGTATTTAAGGGATTAGCTAATAGCTATCCTACTACTAAAGAGTCAGCGAAGACTTCCCGTTTGACCTTACAACTCAACTTGCGGAACAAAACGCCTCGCGCCGTTCTCGAATACCCTCCTCTAGCAGGAAGGCGCCGGTTCGGTTAGCACTAGCGTGATTCGACGTCGCCCTCACTGCCCTACGACTGCCTCAATTAGCCATTTGTGCGACGCACCACACGTGATGCGCCGTTAGCTTCCATCCGTCCCATACGCCGTTGGGAAAGGCAGGGCGATGGGCGATCCACAGCAGCGCTCCACGGACCCCTTCGAAACGACCGTTGCCGGCCGTGGTCGAGTGGGATCGACCTCGGACACCCTGACTCACCCTCATGGGCCAGCCAGAGTGGCGAGAAGCAGCCTCAGTACTTCCCAGCACGTAAGCGACAGGAAATACTTCCCTCTCCCGCCTTACCGCTACCGTATACTAGGGGCACAGTATCCGGAGGGTGCCAAGGCGCTTTCTGTAAATACTACAGAAGTCAGGAGAAGGAGCAATTATAATTATACGAAAATGAAAAAGACTCTTCCGTTGAAGGAATTCCATGAGGATAGAAGGGTTGAATGTTGTGCTCTTCATGCCTACTGGAACATGTAATGGGATAAGGCAATACTTACCGAAGAGAAAAATTCAATCTGGACGGGCCAGATTGTTACAAGTATTATTGGCAGGATTTAAAGAAGGAACGGAAGGAATTCTCCTCCAGGAACTCGGGAGGGGCATCTGTAATGGTTTGGGCTGGTACATCGTCGAAGGGCAAGACAAATTTTGCGATTATCTATGGAAATGCTGACTCTAAGAGGTATGCTAATGTCTTAGAGGAACTATCTGATGCACTTTGCATATGCGATATAAGATGGGGCGTTCGTTTTCCAACAGGACCACGCAACCATCCATACCTCAAATGATATGAAAGAATGGGTTAATGCTGCTAAAATGGATGTTATGGTGTGACCGCTGTACTCACCGGGCTTAAACCAAAATGAAAAAATATGGGGTGTTCTGCCTAGGAAAGTATATGGAAATGGGAAGCAGTTTCAAACTGTTGGTAGTCTAGTGGAATGCATCAAGAGCAGTTGGGATGAAATTGAGCTCTCCACTATTCTATCTGTCATACAATATATACCCAAGCGTTGTGCTAAAGTGATACAAGCAAAGGGAGGAAGAATCAACTATTGATAGATGTTAAAGTTGTGATAACGTTGCATAGATATTATACTTATGCACCAAAAATAGGTTTTCTAGATCCCATATCTCGGAAATCCCTTCCCATAGTACCAAAGACAAAGAAAATATATAATTCTACACATTTTTATAGTTACGAACCAGACTGTATGATACATTTACAGTATTTTGGCGAGTACTTTTCTTGATATATCATGCGGAGACAGTAGAGAGATTACGGTACTACGAATATAATTATTTCTGCACAATTCGCCGGATCGAATTGTGCCGCTGAGCGTAACGAATAATAGAAGTAAAACGAAATACGGGAACGGGAATATTGCATACATGTGAATATTGGAGTAGAAACAACCAGAAGCCCATGTGGTACAGTACCCAGCGCTCCAACTCACAGCATGAGGCAAAGAGGCTACTTTGATCTACCATTCTAATTTACCCTCTCTGGCGTACCGCCCTTCATGGTAGATGTTTTTATATTCGCTATATCAGCAGAATAGGTAACATTTCAGAACGATCTGAAGCACAAATCTCGTTATCTCCAGACACCTGTCCTACAATACCTCGAAAGAGATTGATTTAACAATTTGTTATACCATAATCTCTCTAGTCCTATCGAATAATTTGAACCTCTGTGAACAGTCATACATTGTCAACACTATTTTTTCTGTACATGATTTAATATCGGCGACATTATTTCATGTACGGTATTACTTAGTGTAGAACATGTAATAGTGTAGACGACATATGACATTCAAAAATTAGTGCAGACAACATAAACTACAGTCATCAGTGTACTATAAGATGTTAGCAATAATCATGATTGGTGTTGATTATAATGTTTGGGAACTTTATCATCAAGGAACCACTCGTGGGCCCCGTAGCGTAATGGATAACGCGCCAGACTTCGGATCTGGAGATTGTGGGTTCGAGTCCCACCGGGGTCGCTTCGAAATCTGAAGTCTTTACGTTTTCTTGTCAATTCACGCTCTTCTTTTTAATTTTAAAAACCATGCGCATGAAAACTTCGTCACGTTTTTAATGTCGCATGAGAGGGATTAGGGTTCGCGAAATTTGTATCTTATGTGCGCTCTGGAATAGGACCGGTGGTGTGCGTCAAATCCGTAAGAGCATCCCCACCGGTAGCTTCTATTAACTATTTTCTTGTCACGATAAGTGAATTTAGCGATACGATCAAAGAAGGCAACTCCAACACGACATTCTATCGCTATTGGATAGGATTTGATTAGCATAGAATTATATTTAACTCTATTTTGGCCAAGATAGCATCGAAAATGGATTCTATTCTATTGCCACTCAGTTGCCAAAAGGTGAAATGCGCATACTTCTTTGCCGGTCTCTTCCCTCAACATTTTGCGCAATAGCAGAAGCAACCTTTGGGCGGGAGCAGAAGCAAAATTTGCACGGGAGCGGAAGCAAAATTTGCTGACGAGCTGAAGGTCGCTGCGATTTTCGACACCTCGCTCGTCGCAGAACGCAATACTTCGCTTGCACGGTCCGGACGGAACAAGGGCACCACTGCTTTTGCCGGCGACGGCTGATGCAGCTGCAACCGCCGCCCTAGTCTGGTCTGCGATGCATACAACCACAACGTCGTCTCCAAACGGGTCAATAAATTACATTGCAGCCTGTGATAATGAATCCTGCCAGGTATAGTCCATTGTAGAACATGCGGGTAAGACGGGTTCGAAGTTGGAGTGGAATCGGTGGGAAAATTTGTACGACAGAGACAAAATTGTACAAGAGGGCATGCCTGCAACCGATAGAATAGCAACGGTGCAGTAGGGTCCAACAAAAAATACTTTTCTCACATTGTTGTCGATGGTTTTTCGATAGAATCGGCCAGTCAATTCATGAAAAGTTTCCATAGAAAATAGTGGGTGGTCGCTACCGGTGAAGTTGCTGTAAAGAGTTTTGTTTACGGTTTGCGAAATATTTATCATTCAAATAAATTACGTCGTGTGTAGACATATAGTTTATGCGGCTGAAACTCTGAGGACTTGTAGAGAGCTTGCCGGCGGATGGCGCACAGTCGAAGCGTACGAGCCAAGTAAACCACGTGTAAGGTATACACATGTGGACGTGCGAAACTCTACCGAGGTGCAGATGTAGACCGGCGTTGAGGGATGTCGGCTATGAGGAAACCCCATGCCTCTCTCTTCCCATAAGAGTCCCCAGAACTTTGCTTGTGGTAGGCCATTTCATCCTGCCCCAACGAACCCGGCCGAGCGGTGGCTAGAGTACTGATCGATTTCCCCCTTCTCCTCGTTCCTTTTCCCTCCCTCTTTGTCCTATGCAATATCTGCTCCAGCCCCGGTCGCCGCCCCGAGCGATGACAGATGCAGCGACCAAATGGAGGAGCTCTTCCAGAAGGCCAACAACTTTTCGAAGGGAGAGAGCCTTGAAACCGCCTGCATCTGGCCCGTTTAGTTCGAGACAAATGCGGAGATCGGACGCCGGTGCTGCGAAGATAAGGAGTTTGGGCTCTCCCGCCACCCCTACGAACCTGGCCCAAGCGTAGCAGCTTTCAGCGGCCGGTTGTTCGAACACGAGCTGTGGCCGATCTGTATCGACCTCGAGCGGCAGGGAATCATGCAACCCGTCGCTGTCCACGAATGCAACCACGTCAATTCGGCTGGTTACTGGCTCACCTTTTATGAGTCCGCAATCGCCCTCCGTTATGGCGTTAGCGAGAGAAGGTGGAGAAATACGATGTCAGGGACCTGATCTCTGTTCGCTATGCGCTTTGCGTCCTCGGGCTCCGTACCAAGTTCTTCAAGATGGCAGCGGAGGATCCAGAGACTTCCAGGGTGCTTCTCCACGGGCTTCAGCGCTGCCACGATATGGTGGCTGCGGAAGACCTCGTGGAAACCAGTGAACCCTCGGTTACCACTTCAATACGAAACTGATGAAGGCAGTTGCCACCCTGAATGTAAGAAACGCCGTCAAGAAGAAGGGTAGTGGAGACTGGGATGGCGTTGCCGATGGGAATCAGTCGCTGAAAGCATAAGGCGCCCGCTATTGAGCGCAACGTAGTCGCGCGTCGATGGCTGGCGCCAGCTGGGCTGCCCAGAATACCTTCGTAGCGCTGTGAAATACGGTATCTACGAGCACCGGAGGACTCCCTTCCTCCGGGAGGAGGGGAGGGGTAGAGCTGCCCGACATCCCACAAACAGAGGAGGATCGGAACTTCACCATGGAAGATCTACTGGAGGGATTTCAGTAGGGAATCTACAAGAAGATATCTCCGGCACATGCGACGGAAGCCAAGGGATGCGGCTCTGTAAAATCGAGCGCCTTCACTGTTTGGCAGGACGGGATGGACGGCCAGAAGGGGAGTTTTGTCGTGAACGTCAGCCGGCAGTCGATGCACAGGCAGAAAGGGATTCTCCGGATGCAATCCCTGCCGGAGTTTGCGCACAGTCTCCAGCCTGGGGACCACTTTGCATCCCTGGACATCAAGCAGGGATACCACCCTTTCCGGCGGGCCCCCTCCATGTGCGATTGGTTTACTTTCCGGTACGGGGCCGGTACTACCAGTGTGTCGCTCTTCTGTTTGGCTGGGGCCGATCGCCTCTCAGGTTTTCGCAGTTTATGGCTGTATTTGTGCAGGAGTTTCAGCGGGTAGGCCTACGCATCTTGGCCTACCTAGACGATTTCCGAATCGTCCCATCGAGGGCCAGTATTATCGCACCGAAGAGGGACTGCGAGGGCGGGGCTCATTGTCAACGGCTTTCTCTGGAAGCTGGGCCGCACTCACCACACCGACAAGGACGAGTGGGATGGGAGTCAAGGGTTGACCCACTTTGGCATGGAGATCGACAGCCGTCGGATACGCTTCCACAATGCGTCCCACAAGGCGGCCAAGGTGAAGAAGCTGGCAACTCAGTAGCTACAGAAAGCATGGATGGGCGGCGATTTGTTGCAACGAACGCAGTCGATCATTTCTGTGGGGTTTGCGCATCCCTGCCCTTGACCATGCCCTGGACGCGCTTCTACACGTGCGGTCTGTACTGGAACATCCCTACATCGCAATCAGAAGGCCGTAGGAGATGCAAACTGGGCCATCAGAGCTTTCGAGACCTTCTAAAGTGGAGGACATTGTCCCGTCTGGAGCTGGAGGGGTGACCCATAGTCCGCGCTGCCCCGCAGGCGTCGATACCCACCAACGCTGCGGATGTGGGCTATGGTGACATGCTGTACACGGAAAAGTTTGCTGCTGGTGTGGTGGGAACGTAAAGGGACGAGGGTGAGTGGAGCTGGAAGGATCGCCCACAGAGCATATCCTATCCCGTGCTGGAGGCCATCAGGATGCTGCTGATTGTAGGAACAAAGGTCCTGTCCCAGACCTAGCAAGAACCGCTGTAAGGCGTCGCTATAGAACTGTCCTGTGATGGGGCCGGTAGCGTGTTAGAGCTTACAGGAACAGAGGGGAACAGGGACAGAGGGATGTTCACGAGAGTGATTGTGGCGGCTCAGTGAAGAGACACACACGCGCATAAGTGGGGTGTAAGGTCCACGAGCCGCGGGTCCACCGATCCAGGCGAAGGGTTGGTGCTTCTGGCACAAGCGGTGACAATTACGGGAATGCATCGTGAGCAAACAGCGCCGCGGGGGGTTGGCTGAGTTTTCACGGAGACGGGCGTGGAAGCGCAAATTGGGGTGCAAACCCAATAAGCGAACCCTCCAATGACCGCAGAGGAAAGATAGGCGTGGAGAAGAAACTAAGCTTGAAGGGTGGTTCCTTGGTGCCTTTAGTGATCGGCCAGCAGATGAAGGCCGAGGGCTATTAAGTAGGGAGAGGCCCTTACTGTAAGGCTTCCTTGTGCATCCCATTATTGCCAGGAGCCGGGCTGGACACCGGTGCCATTATAGGGGCACCATTGCAACACCGAAGGGTGTCGAGTGACTACTGTAAGCTAGCCTACAGTTGTGTGCGCGCTCGCAGGTTTCCCACGTCAGCCACGTGGCTGCACTTAGTCAATGGTGTTGTCATGCGGCCATCGCTAGCGCTTGAGATTGTCCTCGTGGACACGTGTTCGACTCCCTGGTTTTTTGGGGAGTAGTTTTTGTCCCACACAGATGGACAGCCTTAAACAGACGCTCAGGTCCTTCAGCTCGACGACCTCCTGATACATGTGGAAAACCAGGCCGTTGTCCACATTACCAAGTCCTTTGTCTCCTTAAGCCGGGCATGATGCGGGAGTTGCGTTTATTGAAACGGGTGCTAGACATGAACTGGCTCAGCATCCGTACAGAGTGGTTGCCATCGGTTTCGAACAAGTTCGTCGACGAGTTGTCAAGACGCTTCCCTCGCGGCGACCTTCAGATCCAGTGGAAGCTGTGGCGTTCTGTGCAGGCTGGTATGGAAGCCCCGATCATGGCCTTACCGTATCGCCCCTGGGAGAGCATCCCGTGTTCCAGCAATGAAAAGCTTGGGTGGAGCTCGAGCGCGATTGGGACAAGGATCACGTGCGCCTCCTCCGCCCTCCCGTCGGCCTCATCTCGCCGACGCTGCTAAAGCTTCGGCAGACTCAGGCGCCTGCAGTCCTCTTAATCCCGAAGTGGCCTTGCCAGGCGTGGTACAAAACCGCGTTGGCAATGGCGGGCCGGATGAAGGAGTTGAAAAACCCGGTGTCGGAGGTGTGGGCTGCGCAGCGCCACCTCAAACCTAGCTGCAGACTGGTGATATTGCAGATCAACATGTGATGCACCTTTGCGATATCGATGCTCGGCGCTTGGAAGATAGTGCAAGCAGCAGTGGAGCCATGCAGCGGGCTTCCAAGCTTCTCCACTACAACTGGTGGGCTCCTTGCACCACGCGTATGCGCGACACCCAATGGAGGAGGTGGCTTCAGTTCTGCGCGGCAGACGGGCGGGAAACAATGACCGTGACTGAAGCAAACTTTCCCGCCTTCATTGGGCGGCATATCGAAGAGTCGGAGTCTGGCCGTCGCGACGTGGGATCCGTGTCGCTTCCGCAGTATCTGTTCGTCGTTCGCCAGCGTCAGCTCCCAGAGTTCGGTGTTATAGTTCCTGAGTTTGCTTTGGTCGCCCATCTTGTCCGTGATTTCAGACGATGGGAGGAGGCGGAGTATCCGCAAGACGCTGTGCGATGTAGGATCAGCGCTGCGCACATGGCCACCATAATTGAGATGGAAATGGGTGCCGCTTCGTCGAGGTCGACTGTTCGCGATGCTGCGATGCGCACCTTCGCATATTTCTTCAAAGGTCTTCGTGAGAGCTCTGTTGCATCGCTGTTGGCAGTAACGTCCATTCGGAAACGGCAATGCTTACAGCACCCCTGTCTGCTCTCAAGGGAAGTGATGCTAGTGCGCAGTCGCTTGTCCGTTTCACGGCGCAGTAAAGCTTTCAATAGTACCAACTGTCCAGATCTCTCCTTTATTGCAGCTCCTGGTAGCAATTTTACTTGTCTAATTTCAGATGTTCCTCTTGCAATTACAGTAAACTTGTATAACGTTTTCTATTAAAGTAAAACCAGGATAACGTAAGGATTGGGAAAGCGGCGATTCTAAGCTCCTTATGAAAGAAACCAGTTATTTTTTTAAAATTAGCTCCGCCAATAACAGGCCGATTTCCCCTTTCAGGCTCAAATTGCAGACCTTCCCACGCGCTCATTTTCTAGCTAGTCTGTAGTAGCCAAGGATTCCTTACTATAGCTCCTTCATAAAAGCAAGTATCCCTTTAATTTGCGCACTTCAGGGCACCTATTTAGTTAACCTAACAGCTAGCCGACAATGTCTGCACGATTAAACGTTCCAAGCTCTTCCGGGGAGATACGGTTGTCATACATCGATTGATCGTCACCTGCATCACTGCTGGCAACCCAGCTGCTGTCGGATACTGTACCTGTTAAGATGTTGGTGATCAAACGTGCTCTGTAAGCCCGCAAGTGGGTATCGAGTATTACAGTACGCTCCGTCGTCCCTGAGGAGATCGAGATCACCGTGAGTTGCCCTAGCTATGGACGGCTATTTAGATGCAGCAGCAGTGAGCCCGAAGCAGATGGAGAAGAACATTCTACGAAAGTAAAAGATATTCTTCGCACGTACAGATACTGTAGGGTTGTCATTATGGGGCTTGTAATAGTTGGTTGCGGGTTGGTTATAGTAGACAGCTGTCTTTCTACACGAATATTATAAATTGGACCGGAGCTATAGTCTGGCAATTCCAAATATAGACCTGGGTCGGCATATCAGCTGTATGGGGACCCAGTGGGGCCTGTAATTTCCCTACTCGTGGTAAATCCAAATATGACGTGTGGTTGCGGCACGCGTGTGGTTGCGGCACGCGGAGGGCGCGGCAGAGACGTTACGAAAGTGTTGCAGATGGCTGGCCGGGGTGGGAGTGGATACGGGTTTTTTCTGCGATATCTAAAGGGACGAAGGTGATCCGCGGGGCAAAGGAAGGTAAGTACTACATTGCTACTTCTATTCTTTCGGCTCTGTCCGATCTTCTGCGACGTAAAGTGATTGCAACCTTTTACGAACTAATTTGTAACTTTTCTTAAGTGATTGTCTTATGTAGGGATGTGCTTGGGTGAATGGTTCTAGAGGGGGAAAAGTGAAGGTGAACGGTTGTAGAGGGGGCAGAGTGAATGTGAACGGTTCCTTGGCCGTCCTAACAAATAATGGAAGTGAAGGGGAGGGGCTGCTCGTCGTTCATTGCTAACGGGAATTGTGTAAAAGGTGAACTGATGTGTGACGCTGTGTGATTCCTATTTTAAGCTTTGGAAGTTACGCTAAACGGGTGTCAGGCTTCTAGAATATCTGCATAGATGGGGTGTTGGTGAGCATTGTTGAACTAGGCGTGGGGTTCTAAGGACGGGATCTGTTTGGATTGAAAGGACGGTATTGTTTTCTGTCTTGCAGTTCTACATAGGGAGATGGTTTTGCGCATGGTGCTCTAATTTTATTTATTAGCTACCGCGGGAACTATCCCGACTGGAAAAATGAGTAGCAGGAGTGGAGAACCGGATCCAGCAGATGTGGATTCCGAGGACATGTCCTATGGAGACGAATTAGAGAATTAGCACATTGCTAGCAACTCTATATACCCGTCCGTGCCCTCTTACCTCCAAAACGAAATCCCTCAACCGCCCACAGAGCATCTTCTTGGATCCTCGAATGCACCGCCAGGCCAATTTGCGTCTTCTCCGCAATGGCGCGAGCCTACCACCAGCAGCGAGAGCTGCGTGGCTATTATTGCCTCACGTTCCCCCAACTCCCCCACCTCGCTTCGCAGAGGTGTTCAAGGCCTTACTTTGAAGACTCGATTGGATGTAATTCCACCACCTTTTGGAAATGTCAAGGCATCTGCAGCCTCGTGGTGCACCAGTTAACATTGCTCCCCGTCCCCTAGCCACACCTCCTACTGCCCCCCTCTTGTGCAACTACGCTCTGAAACCCTGAGAGAATTGGAGCCAAGAACTATCCCACCCCGTCGGCTACAATCGCAGTATAATAAAGTCAAACAACTGTAAGGATTGCACTGGAAAACATTGGTTTTTTCGTATGAATTTTAATGTACTAAATTAGGAATCAGTTCCTACTGTAGGGTTGAGATATTCAAAGCCATTCCCCGGAAAGTTCCATACCATTGTCACCCTACAGTCCATCAAACTCACCAGGGATGAGAGATCCAATCGACGAAATGTCCTCATCGCTGGATGTCTCTGCGTCAACATCCGATCAATCAGAATCTCCTGATTCGTCATACCCTATTCCTTCAATAGGTCATTAAAGTATGACGACTGCCTGTACTTCTCTTCCTGGCATATAGCATGCTTGACACATCGCTTGAAGGCGGCCCGCCCAACATTTACCAATTTCATCCCCTGTTATATCCTCATCTTCGGATGAATTAATGTTGACATTATTTTTTCCAACCGCTCGTTTGATGATCCCCCAGACCATCTCAATGGGATTCAACTCTGGATGGGCCATCGGCTGAAATGGAACCTTACTATTAAACAGAAGCGTTTTGAACTGGCCAGAAAGCTCCTGAACCAAGCATTTACAGTCAGGGTGGCACTTGCGAGCTTCGTTCAATAGCTGTGCTTTGGTCTTAGAATTTTCCCATACGATTGGCCAATCCTCACTTTGCGGTCCACTCCACCTCTTAATTGCCTCTGTAAGCTTATTCTTGTTCCATGCTTTCGTTGGCTTCCGTGTATCGTCCGTTAACATTCTATGATACGTGGCACGGTCGAGGACCAATACGCAGTCCTGGCCATTGGCACGCATTTTCGGAAATACTGAATATTCCAACCATTTCGAAAACACATCTCCAATGATTTCTGAATGATAACCACTGTCAGCTTTTTTCCGTCCCGTAAACAGCCGCAAGCATCCTTCCAATATGTCGTGGAAACCGCGCGTTTGTTACTCCCGTTAGTTTACGAGTAGCACAATCTACACGCTGGCAGAACTAACGGCGCTCGTCCTCTGTCATGTATTGTTAGGATAGAGGCGGTGGTATGGGATAAAGGGTTGGTCGATCGGTGGAAGGGACTTGGGCTGAGACCCTCGCGGAGGAGACTGGTTCGCAAGAACGCTTATCTCTTTTACTTCCAATCTGCCTTCTTTCTCCCTCTCGGTTCGCGCAATTGAGAAACCTAAGTACCTACGTGCACTAGCGATCGTCGTACCCGCACGTCCTGCTGCGTCGACGAGCCCAAAAGAGCTTACAGTATTAGCCTACAAATTACAGTAACTATTATGTGTACACGAAGCAGTGCAGTGCAGTTACGTTGCATTAGTATGCCATTCCGTACTGTATTTCCGCCGTAAATACCGCGCTTCTCGACAGACATGTATTCAGTTTGGATGGCATGTCTTCAAGACATTGTCTTGCCCTCTAATAAGCGAATAGATAGCTGGCACGGATCCGGCCACGGCAAGCTAGTCGCACATCCGGGACAAGCCAGATCAGCTCGCCATATGCCACTGGTAGGACGCAGCCAAGCTTAGGATGCGCACATCATATGGGCCATGATTGCTGTGACTACCCCTGGTATGAGCGTGCACATACTCTTTAGAACAAGCCTGGGTTGCCAGCATGTAAATCTTTTTCCCCGTTGAAGGATATCTTGGTAGATGAATCGAGTTGCCCCCTGCCTATGTAAGGAATAGTTTTTAAACCCTTTGGTAGACTTCAAGGTGGGCTGGCAGCCAATGTGTACATTCAGGAATTCTCTTGAGCTTACACTGCTGTATGATTGTGTGTTGCGATCTTCTTAGGGTGCTTTTAAGCAGTTGCTGAGGAGGTGACGATTGTGGTGTTGGTCTTGAAAGATCACTAGATAGTCCGCGATATCATGAGGGCTAATATACTGTACAGTTATTTTGTTTATGCTTGAAATTATGCCCTGAAGCAGCGTGGCCTCCGAGGCAGTTGTTACCGCTGTAGGGATATTCATAGGTTGGGCATTTGTGGCGTCGGCCTATTCTTGTAGACACAATGTTGTTAAGGTTCGAGGGCAATGGTCCTGTACACTCGTGACAATTTCAATAAAAGGCACGGATAATGTATGCAGTATCAGCAAGTTGTCTATAACTTGGGTTCCGAACAGATTGTTCCTCCTGTACGAAAAGACTGTTCTACTTTATTTCGTTAAAGTAGCAGTAGTATGGATGTTACAAGTGGAGCGTGCTTTCTTGTTGCGAAATGTGAATAGGATTGGGCGGACTACAGACTCTGTAGTGGGACTGGATGGCGGGAAGACAGACGTGTAGAACGGTGAGCAAGCATGAGGTAAAACAGAGTAGAAAGGGGCGTTTAAAACATCAGATATTACAGTAGCCGTACCCGGCCCTTCCTATTTATTGACGAATCATCATGGTTCATGATATTGGACAGTTTCGGATCAGGGATGACATTTGTGAAGCTCCGATTGGTCGAACCGTTAATGTAATTACTGTGGGGTATGCTACATACAGTATGTAACGGGGCCCCAGGGGTGCAATTCAGAGATGGGTGCTGAGCGGGATGACATGTTTGTGTGGGTGGAAGTGGGCAAGCTTCTGTAGCTCGTAGGTGTACCCTGTCAGAAGTTAACTTGGAAGTATGTTTCTGTATCATACACCTCGAAGAGTACCCTTAATTTAATTCAATTTAGCAGGCGATGGTAGAATACAGTTCCCTGAAGGTACAGGAAGGAAGGCAGCATATTGTAGTGTATGTATGTGCATCATCAGCTGTTTGGCTTTACCCCCCTGTAGTGGCGCAACGTCGGGCGCAACGTCGGGCTCAACGTCGGGCGCAAGGCCTGCTGCCTGGTACCTCGTCTGGACAGTGTCTTGTGGACGGGAACGAGTTGTTCGACGCAGTAAGTTACTTTATGGATGAATTCAGGACGTCGTTGCATGCAAGTTGTCAAACATGTTGTCCTGACGCTGTCCAATTGCTACCGGCGCACAGAAAATGCTCGTCACAGCTGCCATCGTCGCCCGCCATCGCCGCCCGCCATTGCCGCCCTCCATCGCCGCTCTATCCCGCCCTGAACCGACTGAAATATAACCGAAAAAAGGTTTTGTGCCGCCACTCAGGCAGAATCCACTTGGACGGAGATTGCAGGCTGCCGACAGATATTCGAATGGACAGCACCTGGCCCAACCAGGGGGTCCGCAAGAAGGGGCGGCCCGGGAAGAAGCAAATGCTCATAATCTGCACCCTTAGCCCTCTTACAGCGCCTGCCGCTGGCCGCACACAGCACACTGTCCAACGGCTGCCGCCGGGCACATCTCCCGTCCTGTGCCGTGGCAGCCAGTCGCGCAGCAGCATGCCATTGCTCCGCTCCTCAGTGCGCGCCTCGCTCGGCAGCCGCCACCGCCACCCCGTCGCCTTCTTTCTTCCACCAGCGCCGCCTTCCACGCGCGGCGCATCCTTTAACCCCCGATCGCCATGAACTATCCCGGCCGCGGGAGACAAGCCCAGAGCATCCCACCCGCCGTCCAGATGGCCTACCCGACCCCCTACGCCGCCTATCCCCGCTATTCCTACCCGCACACCGCCTACGCGCCCGCCTACTATTCACACTATCCCGCAAGCCCCTACCAGCTACCCTACCCCGCCTATCGCCTCGCGCCCGCCATGACTCCGTCCATTTCACCCCCCGCCGTCTACGCGCAGACCGCCGCCGCCGTCGCGTATCCCTCGCAACAACAGCCCGCACCCGCTATGTACGCCACACACAGCCCCGCTATGTACCAGGCCATGCCCGCCGCATCCTCTCCGTACCCCATGCAGCCCGCCGTCCAGCAACAACCTCAGCCCGCGCAACTAGCGCAACCGCAACAACTAGCGCAGCAACCGCAACTGCCTCAACCAACTCAACAACCGCAACAACCGCAACAATCCCAACCCGGCCGAATGACAGACGCCAGCGGAAGACTCCTCTACCCAGGACAACCGCCACCGCCGCCACCAGTTGCCGGCGCGCCCGGACAACCAGGACAGCCCATGGGCTACGGAAACCAAACAAGCCCCTATGCCGCACAACCACAGTCACTACAGGCGGACCCAGCCTTTAGCGCCGCGCAGTCCCAGCAATCTTCCATACCCGGCGGATACCCCGGCCAGGCGCCACCGCCGCCGTCATCGACCCCCAGTGGCTATCCTGGCTCTGCGCCGCCTGCTGGCGGGTACGGTGCCCCCGGCGCATATGCAGCGCAGTCTCCCGCCTATCAGGGCGGCGGGTATCAATCCGCTGGGTATCAGGGCGCTGCGCCGCCTGCGCAACTGCCTTCGTCGTCGTATCCAGCGCCCGCGCAACTACCGGCGGCGTCTTATGCAAGCGCAAACGAATATGGGCAGGAGCAGGCATATGGTGGAAATGTGGAGCAGCAAAACTTTTCGCAGCCTGGCTCTTCGGATCCGGGGTCGGGTGGTGGGCAGTCTTTGCAGGAGAAGCTGATGGGGAAGGTTGCCGGTGTCGATCCAAACATTCAATCGCAGGCGCAGAAGTTGATGGCACAGGGCGCTAAGAAATTCTTTGGAGGCGGGTCACCGTTCTGATTGCCCCGCTTGCCCCTGCGGGGCGTATGTACTGTACTGTATTATTGCGTCGGGCATTTCGTCGATGCTTGGTTCGGTTTCTATGTAGACGTAAACTAGTCATCGCTTACTGTTTCTGATGCAAGTTACTGAGCGTTCTTTGTTGCGTTATTATGAGAGACATGTCCAGCGGTTTTATACAGCCTCACCTTCCTTGTTTACAATGATGATGTGCCGAGCATGGTGACGAAGGACAATTGCATATAGCGCACAACATTTATGGGTCTTTGCAGTCCCAGACTAATCTTCTCCGGTTTGAGAGATGAAATGAGCTTCAAGCGTCCCATGTGGCAAAAGTGAGGAGCTGACCAAAAGATGTATTGCTTCTGGAAGCTGGGTGTCCCGATACATTGGTCAGTCAACACGTGGCGGTGTTTCTGCCTCCAACCTTCCAGTTTCCTAGTGTAATGGAACTCGATGAGCAGGACGAGGAATCTGGACACATTTGAAGCGGCCATATAAAACCCTCGCACGCCGTGAATCGTGTGAATCGTCATGTCTTGAAGGAAAAACGGAGGGAGGCTTTGTTTTTATTGACTTCACCATATTGTGCAGCACAAGTTCTGTATCCGAGGCATCTCTATTTTTGCAAACTGGTCTCGGGCTTTTGTTGCAACAAGGAGCGCCCACATCATATGATGGCGAGGTTATTACGCTTTGAGCAGATAAACCATCGAGCTGGATGCACCAGGCAGAAGCGAAATACGTGAGTCAGTAGACTCCATACATAATAATACTGTTGCGTAAAGCATCTAATACCCTTCGGAGGGTACTTGACACCTCCATTGCTGTTGTATTTGTTTTTGAAGATGAGCAAATACTGTGTATAAATAACGTGCGATATATCTTGGAAGATGTGCTGATCATTTAAGGAGAGAGAGCCATTCCACAACTTGTAACTGTCCAATGACTCGACGAATCCTCTCGATACTACTGTCTTAAAAGAGACATCGGTAACCCTGTCGAGTCGACTGGATTATCGGCGTTGTCCTACACTACATCCAGACTAGGACAGTTTTTCAGCCTGTGGAACGGGCTCTGCGTCCGGCAAGAGTGTACAACTGTACAGTATCTCAACAGCCTGCCCGCAGCTGTGTCATCGTGTAGAGCTGCTCGTTACGTTGCGCAATAGCACTGCCGTTAGTGCTATGACTGGAACTGCAGCTTACCAGCGAGGTACTCTCATAACATGTTTTGAAGTCCGCGCCAGCAGGAGGTGTGGAACACAACTCTGACCAATTCGCAGTGTTACCTTAGTAGAGGTGCCAGCAATGTCCATTTCACTAGCACGTTCTTTCACAGTGGTATTTAGACCCCAATGCTTCCAAGGTTTCCATCTAGCCTTTATGCATCGCTGCCAGTGTCCTACACAAATCAAAAAGCTGTCGTATGACTTTTTCCCTAGCTGGATAAATCGCTGTCTCATGCGGCTTATTCATCTCAAATACAATAAAAATTCCCCTGGCACCCAGAAACCAAGAAAGCGCACTGCTCCCAGCTTATAGCAGTATTGTCGAAGTCTCCCTTCCGCACATTCTGCTTTTCTGGTTTCGAGAAAAAACAGGAATTTGTTGACGGCGTTCCTCAACATCTCTGCGCGAATAATCGGCTAAACGAGCTGCGTGATTTCTCCGCCAACTCCCCCTTCTTTACCCGTAGCACATTGCAGTACAGTGTCTGCATTCCCAGAAAGATATTTCATTCTCGGTGCGATACTATGAGTTCGAGAAACGATGCGAAGAGAACGTCGTCACATGAAAAGGATGGGAAAAGGGCGCGGCCTGTGAAAAAGAAGCAGTCGGATTCGAAAGACAGGGCGGGCGACAGGAAACAAAAATCCTCAAGCAAAGACAAGAAGTCCTCTGGAAAAGAGGTAAAGTCTCCTAGCACACAACGACCACCCTCAAAAGATAAACGAACATCTCGGAGAGATGATAAAAAAGGGTCTTCTTCGAAAGACCCAGGTCGGAGAACTCAATCACCCCCGAGAAGATACCCCCGTGGCACACATGCCGACAGAGAGCGAAGTCGTTCTACCCACCGCCCTCCACCAGGCTATCCCACGCCGGGTTCGAAACCGTACACACCTTCTACGGTGCCTGCATCGACTGTGAGCGCTTTGAGCCAAATAGCGGGGAAAAAATCGAGCAAGGCTGGAAAGATCTTGGAATTCGCCTTCGATATGGCTGGGGAACTACTGCTGTGACCCAAATCTATTTCAACATATGGGAATTTGCTGTGTATTACAATCAACCTGTGCTGTCAAATAGACTATCTTGATCGGCTCTACCGAAGTCTACACATGACCATGCCAAAATCTTCGAAAATAATCTTTACCTACAATGACCAGGAAGGAGGCCACAAGCGTCGCTCAAAATCTTCCAAGATCAAATTCCTGCGGTCGCCTCCCTGGTGCTTATAGGTTCAGTAATTGTCAAAGCAGCATAAAGATTGTGATTGTTCTATTTAAAAGACTCGGAAAGGGCTAACGGGGAGGCAAACGTGGAAAATCCCCTAGGCTTAAGACCTTAGGGATGTCTCCAGAACCGAGAATTTTCATTTTAATATGATCGCGTTACCAATAGTATCGATGAAATACTTCTTGTGACGCTTGTCAGAAATTTCCTAAACGGAAGTGTTGTCCATGACAGACCAGCGAGTAAAAGAACTATGTCCCGGTAACAACTTCAGCTGAAAACATATTCTGGATTTCCATCTTTCTCGGAGGTTTGCCGACCACGGAATTCTTACGACACGAGAGAAGGAGAAGGAGCTTTTTGATGACCATGAAATCTGTCACCTCTCATCTGCCAGTTTATGTCCAATCCTAGTGTGGGGAACGCCGGATATTATTCAAGCTCGCATGATTTTATATTTCTTCGAGCAGGGAGAGGAGGCGAGGCATAAATGGCTTAAAAACTCGACCCAGATTACTGTGTAATCAATAGAGAGTGACCGGCGGGCGATGGTGTTTCCTGCTAACGTTTGGCTTTTACTTACAACGCTAGCATGTGTTACTGCAGCGTGGAATCGCTCTTGTACCATAAGGGTAGCAGTAATATGGAGTGAAGGTAACGTGAAACGAGGCGTGACCAGAAGCCGAGTGACCTGTGAGGGAGCAAGCCGAGAACTATGAGGGAGGGAATGTGATGGGTGAGAAGCTATTGACTGCCTATGTGCCCGCGTTGGGCAAGGGGTAGAGTCGTCACTTAAGTACACTTCGGGTGAGAGCCTATCTTAATGAGAGAGAAACGATTCATTTACTAGGTCCAACTAGATTGAAGTAGCATAGATGTCAAAGAAAAACCGCGTAGGAATAGCTTAGGAATAGCCTTCCGGGTGCCCAACCGGGGGGTTCGCACGCATGATTTCCATTGAAACTTTTTGACTAAAAACTTTTGGTTAGAAACTTTTGATTAAAAACTTTTGATTAAAAACTTTTGATTAAAAACTTTTGATTAAAAACTTTTGATTAAAAACTTTTGATTAAAAACTTT
>JAUBNZ010000369.1:0-17933 GCA_032355485.1 Bonnemaisonia californica
GGAGCCCCCACATCCAGCGCTCTGTAGATACTACAATTTTGTAGCTCTACCGCCCTCCCCTTGGCCAAGACCCAAATGTTTTAATTTCCCAAAACTGGGCCTCCGCCCGCTCCAGTGCGGCGCAACGAGGTCCGCGGGCGGAGCCTGTGATTTGACCACTCGTCGCCCATATACTAAACCCAGTGTCTGTTTTTCTGTCATTCATGTTGTCGCTCTACCCCCTCCCATTGGCCGAGAGCCGGACCGGAGGCGCGCAGCTCCTCCCACCTGCCGTCACGTGCCCTTTTGTCAGACCGGGGGCGGACGGGGGCCAAGTGAGTACGAGGGGCACTAGTGCGCCCCAGCAGCTCCCGCCATGTGTCTTTCTGGCGGACAGTGATTTCGCAACGTGTCCTTTCGGACTGTGGGCACGAGCGGCCATGATTGGGCACGAGTGTGCACAGGTGTGCAAGGGTGTGCACGTAGGCAAGGGTGAGCATGCGGTGCATAGGTGGCCTACGTTGGCACGGGTACGGCCATGGGCAAGGATGTGCACGCAGGGGCACGGGTGCCTAAAACGACACGTGTGGGTGGCTACAAGGACACCTGTGGGCACGCAGGCAGGAGGGGCATGCCGGGGCACCAGTGGCGACGCGGGCCCGGGTGGGCAGGTGTGCACAAGTGGCTACTGGCGCACTGGTGGGCCTGCGGGCACGGGTGGCACGCAGGCACAGGTGGCTACGTTGGCCCGGGTGGCACGTGGCTATGGGTGCCTACGGGGCACATGTTCGCACGATGAGCATGTGTGACCGGGTCAGGTGGCTCTGAGTGCCGAGGGGGGCACGGCTAGGCGCTGGGGTTATCTTATTAGTCACTCCCGTCACACAGATGTTAAATGGCCAAGGCACGCTATGATGGGCGGAGGGAAGGGCTGAATGCATGTCCGTGGAAAGGGCAGACAGGGCCAGGGTAGACAGCGACGCCGGCGGGCAAGCAGGCGAGCACGTGATCCGAGAGTATTCCTCTACTGTAAGAATTCGGACACAGTAAGGAACCCAAATTAAGTCGTTCAGTTCCACACGGACAATATATACACGTGTCAAGATGCAACTATAAGGAAGGGTGCGTAGACACTGCGCTGCTCTTCGCGACGGAATAATTATGGCATGCATTGCGCACGCATGTACCCTACTGTAAGAAAAATTCCATAACAGATACAGGGGCATGTGATAGAGGCGAAGATGGAAGGCGGAGTCGAAGTTAAAAGTCGGATGGGGTGTATTGCATGGAGGCATTAGACGAAGGTTGGGGTGTGCCCGAAACGAAGGCGGAGGAAAGGGTAGAGGGTGTGGGGCAGAGGCAGAACGGAATGCATAGACGGAGACGGACGGCAGAGACGGAGATCGAGACGGAAATCGAGACCGAGACGGAAGGCGGATACGGATACGGACGGAAGGCGGAGATGGAGATGGAAGGCAAGGAATCCGGAAACAGAGACGGGAGCCCGAAGCCAGAGACGGGGACAACGAAAGGCCAAAGGCAGAGACGGAGACGTCGGAAGCCGGAGAGGAAAGGCGGAAGAGGGCCCAGCGGGAGGATGGAGGAGATGAAGGGGAGCAATTACAGACCCGAAAAGGGTGCCCTGCATAGCAGATGCAAGGCGACGGAGTTCTGGGGAAATGACTGAGAGAAATGAGATATGGATCAAAGATTGGACGGGGTACGTCAAACAGATTAGACATTCTCAATTAATGTTACACTACATCACGACTACAAGTCATGCCACATGTCTAAATTGATGATAATTGAGAATTTACTCTATGTTTGCACTTTGGCGCAAACTGAAAAATGCGAATAGACTGCTCTCCGGCGGCGACATCTACCCTCTCCCGCCGTCCTCCCTACACCAAACCCTCCCTTAAAGGTGTTCTTTGGAACCCCAATCGCCCTCCCCCGTCTTTTTTATTGCGTTTCTTCGCAGGCACTACTTCAGAATCAGCATGGCAAACCAGCTGAAACCCACCATGCCTGAGCGCTCTGCTTTTTATCGTCAATTCTGGACCAAAGATGTGCATGTGAAAAATGGCTGAGCGCTAAACCTTGCTCTTGACAAAATTGTAGACAAGCTCAGTCTAACTTCCACTTTTCAGAGCGTTGCAAAAACTAAGATTAGAGTACACCACTTGTTAAACCTTCGGTTTAATCACTCGCAACTTGTCTCGCAGTAAAACTGCGAGACAAGTTGCGGTTGCGATGATTACGTACTATGTATTCCAGAAGAACGCAGATGATTCCGTGAAAAGAAATGAATATGATAACAAGGTTTTATTGCTTCAGCCATCAAACAATGATCGTGCGCATCTCTTTCGCGCCGCCTGCACCTACGATCTCCGCCTAGCCGGCGAAATTCAGCAGACCGAACTCTCTGCAGAAGAGATTTCAAGCACTGCCTCCGGAAACAGGGCCGGTAAACGAAAGCAACGCGCCTCGCAGCAGGTAACTACGCAAAGCGTCGAAAATTCATAAGAAGGAAACAGAGGAGAGATGATGTTTACCAGAAAACACAAGACTCGTTTCATGACAGTATGACTTGTTCCATGGTGAATACTGCGAGGAAAGGTCAGGCTACATTTCAACAGTTAACTAATCTCATGCTTTTCAAGGCTGGTGTAAATGCATAAACTTCCTGAACGTGATCCAGTCGAGACGGCTCTGCCCCCGCCTCTTCCAGAACTTTCCGACTCATCAGAAGACGATTCGGAATCAGAGGTGCATGATGAGGAAGGAGATGACGTTAACAGGGTGAGTGACGGGGATGGGAGTAGTGAAGACGGAATGCAGAATCCCCAAAGGAAGTTAATGACGGGGGCGCTAACACGGATGAAGACGAATTCTATATGAGTGAAGAGATATAGACTCTTCGTGCCGCCATGGGCACCGAGTGAGAAGCACGCGACACTTTCTTTCTCGCAATCAAGTTTATCATAATTGCTTTACAGAGTTCCGCTTTTTGAACAAGAACGCGTCAGAATTTGAGTCTTTCGGAACATAGGTAAACCTGACCAGACTAATTTGCTGTTGCCTCACCAGAGCGTTCTTATAAGAGGTACCGTAATATTCGTCGTTGCACTGGGACTAAGGCTTCTCCGCGACTTCTCCAACTCCAATTACACATCATATCAGCGGCGGAAAATCCGGGAAAAAGACAGTCTTCTTGCAACCAAAGTCCTATAAATATGCCAAATCGCTTCGTCACGTAGCCAATTCCCCATTCGTTGCATATGCGCTGAGTTCTTATTTGTTGATTGTACATTCTTCTGTACGGAAAGCTATTTCCCTCGTTGGTCTTGTATGGACAAAAAACATTTCCCTTTCCTTCAAATCCAGTGTCCGCAATGATCTCTTCTCCGTCCCATAAATAACGCTCGATGAACCTCCGAGGATCTGACCAATCAAAAGTTTCCGATCATGCTATGAACCCTTATCCGTATAGGCTATTCTAACAATCATACCAAAACTATTTACCAACACCATAACACCTAACGCGTGCTTATGATGATGTTCTTCGTACCTTGATTCTTGAATCTCCGCATTCTTGGGACGCCATATTGAAACTTTAAACTCATCCTCAAATACAACAGCCTTCGGGAATCCGTATATACTTTAGTGCATTTTCTTACGTTCCGCTGTCGAAGGCCATTTAATCTTGGATAAATCGTGGTCTAAAAGGCTCTTATTGACAGCAAATGTGATGTGCGTGAAGTGGTTGATACACTTCCATTTGATAAACCGTAAAGCAGTCCAATCGCGGCCACTCCAAGACTTCCCCCATTTGCCTCAGACAACATGTGGAGCCACATAAAAACATCTCGGCTGTGGAGAATGTACGGCATCTGGAAGTACATTTTGATACGTCTTCGAGTCCTGTGTTGAAATGTTTGCAAGAAGTTCATCGAACTCCTCGAACTGGTGAGTTGTGTGGTGCTCTAAGAGTCGAGGGTCATGAGAATTTCACACATATTCGTAGTAATTTCTTAGCCATTTCGTACTTCGACTTCCAACCAAGAACTAGATTTCCTGTTTCAGGTAAAGGAGCTTTAGATGCCATCAGCATACTCTTCTTGCGGTGACGTTCGCGATTTATGCGCTGGTTGTTTTGAATCATGTACATGGCCTGCACGCCCAGCGTTTGTGTATGGCTGTAAAGAGCTAAATCCAGCTCTATATCGGTGTCCAATTCTTCACAAACTTTGAGGTCCATACCGGTCGGGGCCTGGAATGGTTTTCAATGTGCGTTCGAGTAGTACGTGAGGTTAGGTTGGCACTGCAGGCAGCAGGATCCAGCATGTAGCATGTGCAATGTAGCACAAGATTCATCGCCAGCTGGCATCGTTATAATTCTGATTTTGTTTTCTATTTTGGTTTTGTAGAATTGAGCTGCCAATTTCAATTAAACGATTCTGCCGTGAAAATCGACTTTAAAAGTAGAAGAGAGCTATAACACCCTTAATTTTAAAAGTCCTATTAGGGTTTTTTAATTAACAAAAAGAGAGACTAAATCTGGCATATTTTAGTCAAGTGCAACAAGCCGCTGTTTAAATAGGTATGGCACATTCTGCTAAAATTCCTACTATTTTGAAATAATACCAGAAACAGCAATTTTAGTGTTGCAGTCCAGGCGTGATCCACCAATTTTGCGGACTGTTCATCAACCACCAGATGGGTCAACCCCTTTTGTCTCACGCCCCTCACCTGCCCACCCTTCCAACACAACCGAGACGGGGCGATATGTCTAAAACTGCTGGCCGACTGGCCTTACCTGTCGTTGCCTCCACACCGTTACCAGCCGCCGCACCCGCGCTGTCACCAGCCCCTGCTGGTGTGCAGTCACCCCACGCTACCTCCGTGCCGTCACCCGCTTCTTCCAACACCCCGTCGTCTGCTGTTCCTCCACCTTCCCTCGCTGCTGCTCCCGCACCTCCATCTACTGCTCCTCCACCGTCGCTCGCTTTTCCTCCTCCTTCATCAAAGTAACAGCGGTTCGTTCCAAACAAGGTAGAGCGTGCGTGGATCCTCCGACTTCATTGCGCATTAGGTGCCGCACTGAAGAAGGGGAAAACCCTAGAGGCCATATGTGGGCAAGTTGCAACCACAGCGCGTCACCGTCATGTGACAGACGCCGTGTTGATGGAAGAGACCAGTTCGTGCGGAGCTTCTTGGCGCCGCGCCTACATTACAGCAATTCGAACAAGCAATTTCCAATACATTGCCTCTTTGGCCTTAAAGCATGCCAAACAAGTTGTCGTCTAAGAGGAAGAGAGAGATGGAGAGGGTGAAAATGAAGGTTCTGAGGGACCGAGTGTGGTGTCTGGAATTCGAGAGGGAGGGAAACAGGGGGATGCTCAGCATATCTTGGGCCAGGAGCTTCTGGAAAATAAGACGGAGTCGGGGAAGCGCAAGTCATGCTGAGAGGATCATGTGACAAAAGGGCCTGCTCGCCGAAAGGAATCGCACAAGAAGAAGTCCGAGCGCCTTACCAAACGGAAACTGGACTACGAAAAGGTGCGGAAGGACAAGGTGAAGGAAAAAAGACAGTTCATAGAAGAACGCCGTGCCACAGATCTCCAGAACCTCAAGGCGAAAACCGTCAGTGCCATTTCTGCGTGTGCCAGCGTGGCGGTCGCTGCAAATCAATGCGAACATTTCGGGGCCTTCCTATCCCTTTATGCGATGAAGAACAACCTCCCTGTTCCACAACCATCGGTGGCCATGCCTTCACTGTCAGATGAACCGCCCTTGGAAATGGATCCTATTCTCCTCGCGCGTGGTGACCGTGATAGATAGAAAGAGGCGGAAGAACAGACTGACGCGTGAAATTTCCTGAGGCGCGCGCTTCACGCGATCGGCGGGCGTCACGGCTCCCCCCGAAGTCCTCCAAGAAGCTCGCCTACGGCTCTTTTGCTGCGTACTTTGCGCTCACCGCTCCGCGCACCGATCTGGAAGGTTTCAAAAACCACAACACAACGATTTACTAAAGTGTATCTGCGCTGGCGAGCTTGTCGATGTACCTCTCGAGCGGTTGCAACACGTAGCCGCGGTGACCAAATTGCCATTTTGATACGATAGCTACAGTAGTGTATGCTATATGGAAGGGCTCGTTTTCGAACGGCCAACGCCCTAAGAATAGACTATAACGGTAGTTAATAAATCCGATCCTCCACTCGCTGACCATCCCCTTCCCCCTTATATCTGACTTATGCAGCCCTAGATTCATCCAAGAAGTACTCTCATTCCTCTTATACGGTACCACCAAGTCTCCACCTCCTGTAAACCCCATGTCGGCCATCCCGTGCTGCGCTCCAGAGAGATAGTCCCTGGGATTCCGATTTACATCGGAATCAGTGAGGAGGTTCCTATCCGACTCAGCACCATGGTCTGTTATCTCAAGCCTTATAAAACGGCCAAAAAGGTCACAATACACTAGTATAGACCATGCGTGTGCATTTTTATACCCATCGTACGCACGTTCTAGTTCAGCATCGTCCCCAGGCCTCCACCGGCGCGAATTATTTCCGTCAACAAAATAGACAAATGAAGGAAATCCAATGAGAAGACCTTCCATCGCAGAGCGCTCCAATGCGGTTGGCCAGCGGATAATGCGGGGCACGAGGCCATGTAGGGAATTGTAAAGAGCCAAAAGAGAACGACGAAAATAGTTAGAGATACTCCCAACCGACAGCCCATTCTTTAATGCGATATGCTCAAGGGCTTGGTTTCCTTCATAAGAACCTCCGAATATGCCAAACAGTAAAATTAGAGTCTACTGGGTTTCAAGCTTTCGCTTGCGCGGAGCACGGGTTCTAATATCCTCATGATCCCCCTCACCTCGAACGGCTTGCCTAATTCTTCCTTGGTGACAGCATGTAGCCCATCGAATTCTTCTCGTGTTAGATGGGAGATATTAGTGAAAAGAGATATATCAGTATCTTCCTCTCGCACGTAGTTGTAGAAACCAGAAGCATGGCGGCGGGAATATCTGGCCTTTCTGCCCTCCACTTCGTTTCCGCGGACTGGAACCCTCTCCTCATCTGACGAGCTATCCGAATCCGACAAGTGCATAAAAGTAGTTGATAGAATAGCAGAGTTAGTTAGAAGACGGCCTGTGTGCTCTTGGTGGTTGCAAAAATGCGTGGCCATCATCAAAGCTGTTGCCACGTCGTCTTCGTCGTTGGCAGGTTGCATGATGTAGAAGACTTGGTTGGCTAGTTCATGCTCCAAAGGAACTTCACCGTTTAAATTAATGGCGTAAAAATAGTCGGTGATTTATCTGCCCACTGTTTTGAAATACCAAATACCCCAGAATCGAGGCACTAAAATCAGTGGCCTTTTCTCTTAATTAAAAAACCCTATTGGAAGGATAAAAATGCAATTACTCTACAAAAGCACTGCAGGCGAAGCTCATAACGGAGCCACTATTCTCATATTCTTACATGGAGGTGTTTAATGCAGCCTTAACATGCCATAATAATACTAATAATACTGTAGTAAAAATATTTGTATATCCTTTCAGAAATATCGTTGGCGATCTAAAACTACAGTACAGAAAATACCAGCATTTGGTATGAAAGGGAAATGGTCACTTTAATGACTAGCTAAGTAATCATCAGAAACAATGACTACCGTAAGAATGGTAGGCATGGCTCCCTATGTAATGTAGACTTGAGTGTATGAAGGGACAGTGAAACGAAGGAAACGATTTGAAGTGTCTGAAATCAAATGATGGGAGGGAGGTAGAACAAAGGAAAGAACTTACCGGGAGCTGGTAGTGTGGGATTCCCAGATAGATTTATAAGTACTGTACTTATTTTGCTTCTCAGTATCCACAGTCGCTGAATCAGGACGAATCATCCTGCATCACGCTGAAGTAGGATGAGTCCTTCTGCATCTGAACACCATACTTGGCGGGGAACCAAAGTAGGTGACAACAGTTGGTACTGTAGAGGCATGTGAGTAGCACATCGTCGGGAATGAGATTTTGTCACCGTTTCGGGTAACTCCTCCGTCCGTCGGAGTACAGTACGTTTGGCGCAGGCTCGATATCTCCGTGAATACCTTTTCAATAGTTTGAACACATTTAGACATAAACTGAAATCCGCAAACGGAGCTGACACCTCGCATGATGGTTTTCCGCGTAGCTCACTGAGCGGACGGGAGCGTCGGACTGCTTTGATCCGTGAGTGACCAGAAAGATTGCTTCATTTCCGTTGACAGGTGTACTCTCGAATCAAAATGAACGTTGACAACCATGTTGGAATTCCGCAATTCACTACGATATGTTGTACGAGCAAGGGGTACATTGATGAGAATCTGAGCTGTGACCACTGCAATGCGCAGGATGTGAGAGGAGTAGGTAGAGAAGGGCGGAGGGACTATCGGCAAGGCTGTGAGGCTAGCAGTGAGAGCTGTAATTACGACTGGCGGCTTGAGAACAAGGTCAGCTTTTGACCAGTACAGTTCGTCGGGATTAGACGGGCGTCTGCGCATCTGATAGAAACGGAGCTGTAGAGCGAGAGGGTTGCGGCCAGATAGCCGAGCAGGTGAATGGTGACAGGTCAGCGCACATTCTCCAACTCCTCTTATTAAACGTCCTTTAAGCGACCTTAGGCGCGCTGTGAGGGTAGCCATCTCTAGATTATTGGCGTTTCCTCCATTTGGCCCACCTTTCCGTACTTGAACATCCTCGAGAATTACAGTACAGTACGAACCGATCCTTCTCGACATGTCAGCAGATACTGAAATTCTACCATTGCTGCTTGGTGTTCAGTGAGGGAGCTAGCATCTGATCTTAACCCCAGTTGTCGTATCTTGAAAACAATATCTGCAGGGAACCCAGTACGCACATCTTAGAGCCCTCCGCGCTGGTCATCTTGATGCCTAAAGGCCCTGATGAGGTCTGCGTGATAGGAACACACGAAACGGTCTGGGAATCCCTCTCTCGCATTCCTGGTGCATATGGCAGAAATGTAGTGCTCTACTGAACGACCATGCACACTGTCCTCTTCGAACAGATGCCCGATATAAGAAAGTGCGGTCCCCTCTGATGCAGGTAGTACACTATAACCGCTAGCTTCGCAGAATGAAGCAAACCTAGACCACAGGCTGGTCTTGGTTCTTTCGGTAGTTGGTGCAAGGCAGTGTTGGACCAATCTCACAGCTGCTCCCCCATCAGCAGTTCGAGGGACGATAGAAGAAATTCTCCGTTGGAGGGAGAGGATGGTCGACTCCCTACTTCTTCTAGTAGCAACTCCAAGGCCGGGTGCGCTCGAGCGGAGGTGGAGAGTTGGCGCCCTTGTCCTGGTGTTACGAATAGTGCTTCTATGGAGATCCGACGCAACGTTGCGAACGAAGGCGCTCCGGGCCAATGCGGA
Source organism: Bonnemaisonia californica (assembly GCA_032355485.1). Lineage (NCBI taxonomy): Eukaryota > Rhodophyta > Florideophyceae > Bonnemaisoniales > Bonnemaisoniaceae > Bonnemaisonia > Bonnemaisonia californica. Next base: position 9,408 of record JAUBNZ010000369.1, read on the forward strand.
CCGACGAGGATATCGTCAGCCCCTTATTCCTGGATTTTCAGTATTGTCTCCCAAATACATGGTGGTGGAGGGTTCCAGAGGCGGCTGCGTCCGTCTCCCCAGCACTCTGTGAACTGTGCTGAGATTAATTTGCGCCTGGCTGTGGGAGCCTCTCCCAGTGGCCAATAACGAAGCACGGTTTGTAATTGGAGGGAAGTTGCTACGGACTCCAGCAACGATGGCGTTGCTGCTAGATCTCGGGGATTCCAGGATCGGCTGAGACAGTCCGCGTGCTTGTTGAGTGCGGAGGGAATCCAAGAGGCTCGTATCTTAATCTTCATTTTCATTAGGAAACGGTGTAGAAGACGGAGCTCCCCCATCAGTTCCGGATTGGCTGATACCATGTTGGATATGATATGGAAGACAGCCATATTTTCGATAAGCTGCAGAAGAATTGCATCGTCTCCTGTGATTCGTGCTTTAAAGAGAGCATCTTCTAGAGCCAAGCGGACTTCTACAAGCTCTCCTAGGTTGATAGATTTCAGGTGAAGAGAGGGAGACCATATTCCATGCAGTGACACTTCTCCTCTTGAAGCGGCTGTCATGTTGCGACACAAAGTACCCCCGAATCCGACGTCTGCGGCGTCGGTATTAAGACACCATGATGGATTCCCACTGGCAATCAGTCTGCCGTCCCCCGCTAGCTTGGTGCACCAATATTGAAGGTCTCGTAACGCAGAATGACCGAGTTGTACTGTTCGATCCGGAAATCTTCCGCGCCGGGGTGCAGTGGCTTTGAAGGCGTCGTAGAGACTGCAGGTGAAAATTCTGGCCAAGGAAAAAGGGATTAATTGGCATACGGAGTGACTGCAGAAGCCGACAAATAAATTTTCCCGGACCCAAATACTCCTTTGCCGACCAGTACGCAGTAGCTCGATTGCAATTCCACGTATATTGCTCTGCTTTTTCTGGGATGCGAAGTAGCGAAAGGTCTCCGTATCGATAATCAGTCCCAAATGCTCCCAGTGGGTTGCCCCTGACCCCCCCCCCAGAGCCCTTCTCGGGATGCCTCAGAAGGCCCAGATTCTCGAAAAGCTTGTCCAAGGTAGCTGAGATCTTCAGATAGTCTTCTTCGGTACACAGAGAGCTGCCGTCCCGGGTGCTATTAGATAGTTGTCTAACCAAACCAGAACTCGAAGATATATTGTAGCGCACATATATCCCGTTAAGGGGCTTAGGAGTTTCGTGAACCAGAACGGAGAAGCAGCGCGCCTGAATGGAAGAGCATTACATCGATAATAGCAGCAATCGCATTGGAAAATAAACCGATCCCACATCCGCTAGTGGAGAGCAAAATGCCAATATCCAGAGAGTCAGTCGAAAGACAGGAGAAGATCCATTTGAAAAGGGATGCTCCAAAGGATTGCGGATTCTCCATGTGTACGGAGCGCTTTTCCCACTGGGAGCTCTGTTCTTTCAAATTAATGATGAAACTTGATTTTCCCTTCTGCCAGATAACGACAGCGCTGACACAAACTGAAAATTATGGGATATTGAATTCTATGCCAGCAATAGCGATTTGGAAATGTTCCTGTTGTGTAGTTGGTTAGCACGCGAGACTCTGAATCTCGAAGCCTGGGTTCAAGTCCCAGCAGGAACTTGTTATTATTATTAACCAACACCATAGGGGGAGGGCGTCCTCGGAAGCATCACCCTTAGCTACTCAGCTCGCTAAAGGAGTCGGGTCCGGACCAAGGTTGTGCGGGCATGTAAAATATTACAGGACCACTCGATCAGGTCATAAAGCCCCAAATTGCCCCGTCGGGTATGCCTCAACGGTCCAGGATCAACCGACGTTTCCGCGGTATAGGGGCAAGGTCAAGACAATGTTTTTGTCAGAAACTACCACGGAGGATAAAACGGATAAGACCAATTCCGAGATAATTAAAATACGCACGAACATACCTCACGGACTTCTAAACATTAATACAAAAAAGCGGGGAAATACATGAAAATGGCGGTCTAAATAAATCAACAATAAAACATGAAACAAGAACAGGAGTGCAGAAGCACAATTTTTTTTCATACGGATATTTCCAAAACCTTCGCAAAATTTCCACGGGCATCAATGTGTGTACATGCCTCAACTCGATTTTGGACCAGAATGACTTACCCGGGCGGGCTTGTCATTAAAATATCAAATATTCTGCACTGAAACCATGAACCCCCTGGCCCAATCGTTTGTGATAAACACTGCCAGTACAGGGGTTGTGGGTTCAATTCCCAGCGTAGTTATTTATTTCTAATTGTGCATTGGAAAAACTCTCCCTTCGGGGAGAGGTCAGGCAAGGGGCTGTGACACTTGGAGTTTATTCTTTCCTGAAGTAATACTTTGTTTCATTCTGTGGTTATATCCTCGGTATCCTGGCAATACTGAATAATTTCATGGAAATATATTCACTGACGACGATTAAGTTTCAAACGTCTTTCATTGCTTAACATTCATGTTGAATATTTGTGAGCACCGGGAAGACTGCAAATCGGACCAGCCTGGCCGCGGTAGCTTTTTGAAACTTTCTGCAAAGCTTGCTCCATATCATTATGATCCTCAATAACATCATTAACTACAGCATCATTGACCCCTATATCTGAATTGAATATGGGAGGAGCAACATCCCCCGCTTCATCCAATGCTTCTGCGTTAATAAGGAGGTCAGAAAATTCTTCCATGGAGCGAACCTTGGTAACATCTTCGTTCTCGATATTCTCGAAATCAGGATAATTCTTGCCGATGGATACCAATTGATCAATGACGGTTGTACCAATGCGATTTCGCAACGGAGTTGCAATTCGTCCAGCAAGACTGAAAACCCTTTCATTCTCAATCTGTGTCGGTGGTATACCCAGGATATGTCGCGCGAGTGATTTCACAGTGGGAAAGGTCAGGGCTTGTTTCCCAAGCCACTCTAATCTTTCCAGAGACGTCGCTGTAGTTGTAAATCGAGCTCTACGATAGGCGGCCAGCTCCATCTTAACCATTTTCCTTATTCGTTCCTCCTCCGTCTCAGCGACATCCCCAAAGATATCATTTCTATTAGAGTCTTCCCCGTTAGTCGCTTCGCTTTCTTCATCCGCTTCGGTATCGAATCCCGTTCCTGAGGCTGTTTCCATGTCTTTCTGGTTTCTGTAAATGCTAAGAAGGGCAGAAATAACAACTTCCTCATCGTACTGTTTCACAATATTTTTCACCATTGCTGAATTGCCGTCGTGCAGCGGAAGCATTAGAGGTTTCGATTATTTGTACTTCGGGTCGAGTACAACACTCAGGTATTTATGGACGAATTTCTGGTTTAAACCCCGGAACGACAGTAGCGGATGGATCATATTGCGCAGAGAATCCATCAAAAGCTCCGCAAGACGCTTCCTATAGAATGCAATCTGAGCTGTGAACCTGATTGCCGAAGTGCTTATTTCGATAGTTTCAGATGCCATAGCTTCAAACTGCATGTCGGTAAGTACAACTTACCGAAACGAGCGACCGCATCACTCAAAAGCCAATCGCGGTCTTGACTAAGGAAGACGACTTTCATGAGGGGTTCCATCACACTCACAATGGTGCCTATTATTTCCCAAGTGTTGTTACTGGGAACCCTTTGGCGCAAGTCAATTGATTCTTGATTAGAAAAGCAATGTTCCACAACTTCACAGTAAAGAAGCATCATAGAAATCATCACGATGGAGGATGCAAATCGGGTTTTGACCGGAGTAGGGATCTTCCTTTTTGTCTTTCCTCGTGCTAAACAAGATGAGAACCACGCATCTCTTCCTTTGCCGCTCTTCTTATTCCATCTTATACAAGCCTGAAGTTCGGAAATCGCTTTAGAACTTGAGATCTGGTCTAATTCTGAATCAACTGCACCTCTCTAAAAGCAGTGTTACAAGTTCCAGAAAGAATGCGAGCAAAACAGATACCATCAAAACACATATCGAGACCCATTGCTCTGCAGTCAGTGATTTCCTGAACGATCTGCGTTTAGATTACTTCCTCCATCTTTAACGCAAGCCGTGATCCTGTGAAGCAAATTGTGCTTTTCAAGCCCCAGTTTCAAAACGGATGCCAGATGAGCCCCTTTGGTATAAATGAATTAAAGCATACGGAGATGCATTTGATGTCTCTTAAACTTTTTGTCAATCCCAAGGACAATAAGATCGAATATGTCCTCACAGCCTCGACTCATCCACAAGTCAAAAGATAACGAAACAGAATCCATGCCTTCAAGCTTTAGTTGGACTTACTTTTCGAAGCTTTCACCCATGAAATCGGGAACAATGATGTTCGTCAGAGTCCTGTGATTAGGCTTCTTGACACGAGGATTGCTGAATTGCGTATATCGTCGGAAATGCTGATTCTCAACTATGGAAAGAGGATGCGACTTAGCAATCATCAGAACGAGTTCACGGTTATGGGCACGCTGACAGACAGAATTTTCCGCATATTTCTTATGGGTCTGAAAGAAGTCTTGCATAAGAGCAGAACCATTTTCTTTCTTCTTCTTTGATTTTGTAACTTCCACAATGCCCTTCTCCAGCAGACGCTTTTTCACATTGATATGTTGAACTTTGTGGTGCTCTTCCACATTTCAACGAAGAGAACTGGAACGGCCGGCGCTGCTGTACTGGAAGAATCCCTTCTTTTTCTTTTGATCCTTTGCATTCAGATTTTCCAACGAAGGCGAGCAGATTTGACAAGCGAAGGAATTTACATTCACAATTTTATAGAAGCCCCGCCACGTGGCTTTACGGTTTTCAGCTCGAAAGCGCGTGAGACGGTTGATTATATCATCCGCAACTGTAGCGTCCTCTTCAGATAATGGTTGACTATCGTCGGCTGGATTGCTCCCATCTGGGTTAATTAAGGGTGTGCTTTCGGGGTGCGGGCTTTGTTGCGTCGTAGAGCTATCTAGTGGATTGGTCGCGGGAGCCGTTGGAAGCAAAGGGGTAGCGGTTTCGGTAGGATCAGGAACGGCATCGTTCGATAGACCCATGGGATTATCCGAATCTGTAGAGGGCTCCGAGAGTACCATTTTGGTGCAGGCGTTGAGAAATGATGATCGAGAGAGGGTCGAAAGAGGAGAACCTATTTGAGGGATTGAAGAGGAGGCCGCCCGGCGTCGACAACAAAGAGCCAATCTTTTACAGGTGGAAAAGCTAAATGTTTCGTGAATCTGCGGAACGAAAACATGATTTCAATATTACGTATTTTGTATTATTTCATACGGGCAAGGGTGAATGACTCATATTGAAGAAACATTTACGAACATAGGTGCATGCATTAATTGGAAAACATGTTCCGCGAACATGCCGCGAAACATGGTACAGGTAGGCTAATATTTCAGTTTTGATTTGAAGTACATGACACTTCCAAAAACGCAAAAAATAATTCGCGGAAATAAACGGTCATGCCACAAAAAAAACCAATCGCCAAAATCCGGGCAAATACAGTGATCGAGATGCCCGCTTTCGCCAAATGTGACGGGGCGGTGCATGGCTTGTGTCATGATGCATGCACCCATGACCGGCACAACAGATGCCCGTGAAGGGACATGCCCGCACAACCCTGGTCCGGACACCGACATCAACCTGTCACCTGTCACGGATCGGTCCCGTGGGGTGGAAAACATTCCCGCGTTACAACGGTCTCGGTCCCCGCGGCCCTACGTATTCAAAGACTTATTCACACTCACCCGACCCCGCTCTATCCACCGAGCTACTTAACCGCGCTATTCTGCATGATTCTTCCCTCATCCCCGCTTGAAAGAATGGTACATACCAATGGTAACAAAGTAGTAGGATACCCCTGGGGTACCCTTCAGTAAAATGAGTAGGAGCACTGATTATCCTACTGCCGGAGGCGAAGGGCAGTCTTCGGGGTATCTATGCTTCACTCCATCAGTGCGTAACTTTACACCGGTGTACTTTATAGAGTTGCATCAAAAAGGCTAGCTAGAGATGATATGAATGCCTCGTGGATTTTACCTTCTGGTATGATAGCCAGACTGCGCCGTGAACCCCACTCGCTGTATGTAACACGATCTATCCGGGACGACCTGTCTCCAAAAGAACTGCTTTCCTGTGCCAAATTTAACAGAAAGTTTAGCATTTCTCGAAACTACGAACGGACTTCTCTCTCGGTTATCGGATAGATAGTGAACATCGCCTCGAGGTACGAGTGAGGATGGTAATTTACCATTCTATGACGAAAGAAAGCTGGAAACTATGTGAGGGCCGCTCAGAAACCTGAAGGAAATGTTTTAGGGTTTGGCTTTACTTGCAACTAGTTTGCAAGTGAAGGAAGAGCTCCTAGCTCTGGAAGGGCGAGAACACGAAGTTGTCCCAATTTTCATCGGTCGTGGATATCCACGGGTTGTGCATGGTGGCGCGGTATTCTTTGCGAGAGGGGTTTACCCCTCAGACCAATGCTACCGGGTAAGACAACTAGTTCGATCAATCTCTTTTTGTGTATGGGGATGTTTCGGCCCTTTAAGATGTATGTGTGTGCCGGTCCTTAGTGGGGAAGGCGCCGAGGACCTTACTGAAGGTTTGGTAAACATGACTACATGTTTTATGCGTCGGGTACCTGAATAAGGAACGTTTTTCTGATTGTCGGGGTGGGGTTTTTACCAGAAATTATATTACTGGTTGCGAAAGCTGCTTGTCCTGAGAGTGCGAGCGGGTGAAGTTGCCCTGATCTGCGTAGGTTGTGGATGGAGAGTTTCCCGGTGCCCAGATTTATGGAAGGCATCGGGTAGGCACTCTGGAGCCACAGTTTGGGCATGATAGCGCGGTATTATTTGCGAGAAGGGCTTGCCCCTCCAAAAAATGCTGCCGGGTAAGGCAACTAGCTCGTTTAAAATCTCAGAGTGTATGGGGCTGTTCCGCCGTTTCTCCGCTGAGTAGGGATTCGGATCCCTTTTAGTGTAGGAGGTGCCGAGGGCTTATTGAAAGTTCGAGTTAGCGTGATAATACGCAATGCGCCCTGCACTGGTACGAGTGACCGGGTCTCTGTGGTGGTAAGTAAGTGATGAAGAGAGCGTGTTGACCGCCTTAGTAGCTTCGGTGAACGGGTGGTATGGTAAATGGTACCTGTGTTACTCAATGTCTTGGGCTAAAAGCAGAAATAGTCACGAAGGTCGGAGCGGAGAGGGGCGGGTCACCAAGTCCCTAGTGTCCCTCGCCATATATTCCTGCCTAGAAGTTCCACTGCACGTTTTAGCCCGTTCGATTCTCAGGGATGTTTTTTGATGGCTAGAGGGTGTTGGGCATTTGACAAATTTTGCATCCTGGTATGGACGAGAGGGATATACAGTTGAATCGGTACTATCAAGCCCTCAGTAAGCATGGCACTGACCATTACAGAAGTGAGATAAGATTTGGTAGCCAGGAGGGCCCCCTGTAAAAGGGGGGTACGATTCTTTCGCGTCAGCAAGAGGATTAGTGTTTACACATTCTGGCATACAGGCTATTAACCGCAAGACCGCTATTGTGGTCATATTATATTGTTTTTGTTACTCGGCCCGGGTCCCGATCTCGTATGTGAAATAGTGTCAGAGCAGGCTCGTTATGCCTGTGGCCCGACGAAATAGCGTCAGGTGTATTGGTCGTACCTGATAAAACTAACAACGACCCGGTTCTATGCACAAACGATAGTGCAACGGGTGTGAAAACCCGTCGCGAGGAGATGTGCTAGGTTTTAAGGAACGTATACTACGATCCTTTTTGTCTGGGTGCGGACTGTATATTGCACAAGAACCAAAACCATAAAACGTTTTAAAATTTCAAAAACGTACACATAGGGGAACGGGATACTCTTTCCGGGCGAAACCAGAGGTTACACTAATTAGGGGCCTATCGGGCCCCTGTTTCTTGTTACTTTGGGGGCAACATTAATTGGGACCAATCAGGTCCCATATGATTGATATGGCGCGATTGGGAGTTACAGTCTGGGGCATACTGCGCTACCCTCGGGTAGTGTGGCCTGCCCCCCGAGCACTACACATTTAATTCCTGGGGGTCCTAGGTGTAGGACGAATGCCAGTGGCATTGTGGCGGGCCGAAGCCTCATTGGCTAGCAACCCCGAATACCCCGCTCAATTCGCTTACTTCCCCATCAGCCAGATGGGGGAAAGGTCGCCAAGCCCACACACGTGTGACACCTCGCACTGCGAGGTACACCGGTGCCTGGCTGACACCCCTTGGTGGGGAACACTCACACTAAGTGAGCTGTACACTCTCCCCGATAGTGTAACCCCTCAGTGAGACTGACATCAATTAGGTGTAAACCCTCTACACTGTACCCCCCCATAGTGTCACTCCTCTGTGACACTCGAACCACCCAGTGTATGTCCTCTACATTGTATCACCCTCCCCATAGTGTCACTCCTCTGTGACACTCGAACCACCCAGTGTATGTATGAACCTCCGTTGGTTCACCGCCACCTTCCAGTGGTAGGAAGCTGAGCACCACGAAAAGCTGTCTGTAGCTGCTGA
>JAUBNZ010000370.1:0-17932 GCA_032355485.1 Bonnemaisonia californica
GAATGCTGGGAGGAGTCGGCGTAGTCGGGGGTACATTTTGGACGGGGCCGGTGTTGGTTGTTGGTTGTTGGTTGTTGGGTGTTGGGTGATCGGGATGCAGGCATCAATGGCGGGCGTGTGTCAAGGTCGTTGACTTGTTGCGAAGGTAGGTGTATGGAACAATGGAACAGTAGGAAGATGAGCAAGAGTAGGAAGATTGGTACACTGTCGTGTGTGTGAAACTGTCGGGGCAGTACACTTTCAAGTTGTAAGCAAGGCACGCAAAAAAGAATGAGTGTAGCATTACAAGGTACTGTACAGTAGAAGCAATTGGAAGGAGACAACAAGGAAGAGGTTGTACCAATGGGAAGCGGCCATGTGGTGGACTTTGAATGGGCAGTGGAATGCAATATACAAAAGAGAAGTTGGCGGGAAGAAAAGGGGCAGCCGGGCAGGTGCGAAACGGGCCAGGCGCTGCAGCTGCTGTTTCCATATTGTTTGCCTCCTGTGTTTCCATGAGGATGAAAAGGCTTTGGGTGGGCGCATGCTCTTCCATTCCTCCGTTGTACAGTAGTTGTCGATTGCCAATAGGCCTAATGGGACAGAAGCTACCTCAACTACCTCCGGCCCCCTCCCTCCCCCGCCCGTCTCTTTTCATTCGCAGCAGTCTCCACTGGAGACTCTCGAGAGAGAAAGGCTTTTCCGTCCTTCAGTTGCGCCGCAGCCGTCCCCGTCCCTATCTCTAGTAGTACGCATTCCTCTTCTACATATTCTCTACCCGGCTCCCTCCTCCATCCCTCCCATCCCATCCACCCCGCAATGGGTCTCTTCCGCGGCAAGAAATCCCGTCAGGTCGTCAATGACCCCGTACCAGATTGGGATGACACCCGCTGGCGCTCGCATCTACGATCCAATGCCCTCGGTACCGAGCACCACTGCTCCATGTACCTCGAGAAGATCAACCTCGACCGCAAGGAGGCCGCCCGCACCTTTAAGAACGAGGACGAAATCCGTGCCCGCAGTATTGCCGAATCTGCCATTCGCAACAAGCGCATCGTCACCGCTCTCACCGCCCTGGCCCCAATCTCCAGCGCCCTGTACCAGCGCTCAGAGCCTCTCGGTGGCTACACATCCCTGGCCCAGATTCCAGAACCCGCCCGTTCCGGCATTGTTACCATTGTCTACGCAGCCGGTCGTCTTCCCATGTCCTACCTCACAGATACCGTCAACTTTCTCCGCGAGCAGTTCGGCTCCGTTCATATCGAACAGATTCAGAACGGCTATGGTGATTTGGACACCCTCGTCGATCCTACCGTGCGCGAAGCCCTCACACCCGGCCCAGCCAGCCGCTCCGACGTGGACCAGGAGCTTACTAGCTCCGTAAAGGAGTACTTCGGCATCTCCGTTCAGCCTTCCGCACAACTCCCCCGCCCCAGCTACCCCGGCCCATCAGGCCCATACACCAATCCACCCACCGATAGACCTCGTCCAACTCAGCAGCCACACGATGCCCGACCAGGCCAGGACATGCGCCGCGCACAAACAACACCGCTCTCTCCATCCCTCAAATCATCAGACCTGCCCGACCCCTCCTCCCCGGACATACCACAGGACTATGCCCACCCCACAACTACCCGTCCTGTGCCCTCCTACGACAGCCTTCCAATGTCACCGTCGCTACCGCCCGCACCCACCCCGCCCATGTCGGCCGGAGCTCTCTCACCCCGCGGAAGAATGTTCGCGCCCACAGCAGATCCACCACCTTACCCAGCAGCCTCAAAGCCCCCACCCCTGCCTGCCCAGTCGTCCCAACCTTCGACAGAACCCGCATCCCAGCCTTCGCAACACATGCCGCCCGGCTCCCCGCAGTCACCGGCCCTCATGCATGCCATCGCGAACACCGTGGACATCGGCTCTATGAAGCGCTCACGCACCTTGTCCGTCCCGCAACATGCGTCCGAGTCGCGGCAACAGCACGCGGCACGCGACGTGTTCACAAGTATGTCGCCCGTGCCGCCCGCACGAATGGCCTCTCGCAGTAAGGATCAGGAAAATGCACGCCTGTTCCAGAAAAGAGTTGAGAATGAACGCAGAGTCGTTCCGGAGCACCTCATTACCTTCTCGGACTCGGATGAAATGTTGTTGGCGAGGTACGAGCATTTGCGTTTAGTTTTGTCAGTGTGACGCTTTCCGTACGTACTGTTTCTTTTGCGTCGCAAGTTTCGTTTGCATGATTGTATTTCTGTGCGATGCTCTCCGTTGATGGCATCGCGAGTCTCCTGGCATAAGTAGTATTAGTATCATGATGTCTGCGCATGGAGCCCGTTGAGACAAACGGGAGAATTATTTATACAGTTGATGATTAAACTATGTAAAGGAATGGATAGCTGTTTGAATTGAAACCGCCTCACTTCATGTATGTATGGTTGGGCGCAAAATTGGATAGCGTGTGCTTGTGGCGGACTACAAAGGTACTGCGACAAATATGTCCTTACCGCCCGAGTTCCCAGTAATCGTATCTCCCACCTCCGGGTATGAGCTTCATATTCGGTTTCAAAAGTATAATTCCACGGGGGCAGAAACATCACGGATGAAACAGCAATTCGATCCCTGTCCATTTCCCCTTAGTTGGCAATGTGTTCAGAGGATTGAGTCCTTAATCAAAAGCGGCCACGTGACTGAATATACTTATAGAGGGGTATACTTGGTGAGACTCTTAATTGTTCAATCGTCTGTCGGCTTTTCATACGGACTATCGGTCACGCAGCAGTCTGTTATCACTCAACCTAATCACAGGACTCATACCTTTGTCACCACCCAGTTTCTGTGCCTCCGGTGTTTCCGAAGATGATATTACATTACACCGCGCCCGTCGCTTGACTGCATGACAACTGTTTTGAGGTTGGTAGCCCTGTATGTTACCAAAGCGAGATGAAAGTCTACGTGAGACGTTGCTTAAAACACAACAGTTATGTTGTGCAGCGATCAACGGAGAGTTCTTGTGCTGTAGAACCATTTCTAAAAGTTCTGTGATGGGCGCCACTTGTATATTAGGTTCGAAGAGAGCTAGGATATAAATACTTCACTGGTGGAAGACCCACTACACGATAACTTTAGTACACGGCATCTTCCATGTAATCCTCACGATGCTTAGGGATATATTTCGTCGGATGTCAGCGTGATGGCCATTTTGAACAAAACCAAAGGCAGGACGACTCCAGTTAGAAAGTGTAGATAGAGGACTACTGGGTGCTAACATGGAATGGTTGCCTTAATATGGGCTATTTGCGTAAACGTAGCAAGCTGAGTCTACCAAAAGTTAGCCTTAATGCCGCTCGGCCTTTTCCAGTCACCGTATGCATTCTTTCGCTCGTATTTGCTAATAGAGAGTTGCAAGCCCTCTGAGTACAGATGACCAATATCGCTTATCCCAATTGCTCGTGGACTGGCAAAGTCAGAACTTCTCTCGTCGAACAAAATGGTTGTGACAGAACTAGGAGCAAGGTAGAACGAAGTCCACACAACCGAAAGTGGAAGATTGAGTAGATGGGCAATCCATGTAAGTCCGAAACCACCATGGCAGAACACTGCTATGATGTCGCGATTGGGCTTGACAACGCGATAGCGGTGGCCCTCTCGGACGTAACCATGACGAGCGATGAAGGCGTCACTATCCGCTTGCAATTTCTGAAATGGCTCTTTGGCGTCTGCAATTACAGGGACTTCACCCCACTGAGATTGCTTGCCAAGGTCTTCGTTCTCGCGGACGGAGTCGGCGGAGATATCCCACATGGCAAGACCGCCCTCACCGGGGCGGTTGGTACCGGGGAGTCTGGGCCAGTATGAAATCTCGCGGGTCCAATCTTCGATGGAAGCCTTCATATGGAGAGCCTCCTCTGTGAATGCGGCGGTAGCCTTCGCACGGCCTTTTGGACTGGAGTAGATGTGGGTTATTTTACCCTCCAAGGATGTGGTGAATCGCTTGGCAAGGGCTGCAGCTTCCTTCTTGCCAGCGGGGGTGATGGTGTCGTTTGCGTACTCAGGATCGGCATGGCGAATGATCAAAATGCGCATCTTGGATGCTTAAAGTTGCTGGTGGCAAATGAATGTAAGGTTCAGTGAATCTAATGAGTGGTGCTTGCCACTGGTCTCATGCCAACGTGCAAATGCGCAGGTCGCGCAGGATAATACAGTCAAGGAAGAGCACCTTTTACGCTTCCAGAGCACAGGGCAAGCGATAGATAAGATGGATACCAATCAGGTACACCTTTGGTATCTTGTATCACCCACCAAGGACTTTCCAAGGGCCCTTCATGGGTGTAGGGTTTTCCTGCTGCATCTTTGTCACGGTATATGTACTTCACTGTGTGCATGGTTTTGACAGATGGAGGGAGAGATCCTGTCCAGTGTGAGGTAACAGTATTAAAGCACACCCAGCAGATCTGATCCGACTGGTGAATTAAACACCTGCACGTGTCTAAATGAGGTAGAAAATAACATCATGTTTGTACACGTGTACATGTTAAAGCAATGCATTTCTAACACGCCAGCATGGCATGTTCGGAGAACCTTTTTTAAACAACGACCCCGCTCTCTTGGTCCTTGCTCTAAACAAAAAAATCGTCCGCATGGACTGGTACACGGCGCAATTCAGTTCTTCTCTCTCCTTCACAGCGGAGTAGCTTAATCAGATGGCAGAAAAGCCTTCAACTTCTACCGCAGATGCCACACATTCTGCACCTCCTGCCGATGCAAATACAGCTCGGCAGTTGAAACGCCCCAGAAGCCCCCCGCTTCCCGCAGAAAATGCAGTTACCCATCCATCCTCTCATCCCGCCCCCACCGTCGAACAAGCCGGAGTATGCCCAGCGAAGCGCCGCAGAACCGCAGAACCTATTCCTCACCAACAACGCCTCTCTCATCTTACCTCTCTCTTCGCGTTTTGGCTCAGTCCGGCCAATTTGAGTAAGGATAAATTCCTGCTGACTGAGATGAACAAGAACGAACACGGCTGGATTCCAATCTCTCTCTTCCTTACTTTTAGAAAGCTCAAGGACCTTTCCGCTTCTGAGGCCGACCTCCTACCCGCTTTAAAAGCTCTCAACAATCCCCACCTGCAGCTCGACGCCACGGAAAGTACTGGAGGCAGGCTTCGGATATCTGGCGGCTTAGCGTCATTGAGGAACCTCCTCAAAGATGCTACTCGGGACGAGGATCAACGCACCTTTTATATTGAAACACTACCGGAACATACCAGCCGCGAAAGCCTGATGCGTCTTTGCGCTACATACGGCCCAGTCTCTTATGTGGCCATTCCGCGCTTCCCAAATGGCAGATGTAAGGGTTTTGCGTTCATTGAGTTTCAGAACGCTGCGGATGCCGGAAAAGTTACGTCGGCCAGCAGAAGCAACGAATTGAGTACGTCAGAATATCCTGCCCTGAGAGCCTTATGGCGTGTCGATTGGCGAAAGAGAAAAGAGGAGTACAAAGCGAAGAAAAGACTGCGGCGTCTGGCTGTTGCAAAATCCAAAAATGAGAACACCAATGCACCGCCTGGCACATCGTCGCTTTGTACATCAGTTGCCGGGCAGCAAGACCATGGCCCAGATGCTGTAAATGGCACGGACTCACCTGCTATTCAGGAAACGGACGACATCGAACGGGGCGCTTCAAACACAGATTCTGTTCCTTGCTTTGAAGAAGGACTCATTGTTGCCATTTCTGGTCTACGGAAAGCTAAACGAAAGGTATCACGCTCGGGTCTGTCCGAATCGCTTGAAGAATATGGGCCATTATCCTATATAGACTACTCTCCAAAAGAGGATGACGTGTGCAAAGCACGGTACGTCGATCCGAGCGGCGCAAAAGCGGCAGTTGCGGCTCTAGCACCAAGTGGGGGTTCTGAAGTTCTGGGGGCAGTGGTTTGCGCGCGAATTCTAAACGGAAGCGAGGAGATGGGCTACTGGCGGCAGATTGAACAGAATCGAAAGAGGCGCGCTTTCCGAAAACTAAATCCAGGGGATCGGAAGACGGCTAGAAAAGTTGCTCCCAGAATTCAACCCGCTCGGAAAGCGAGCAGCACGTCACTCCTGAAGAGCAAAGAAACGCCGAAGCACACTGTGTTCACCGATGAAGAGACATAAGGGCCAAATTAAAAGCGAGGCCGAAGTTGCTCAGATACCCAGCAAGCTACATGTCGTCGTATGACTCGTGAGCGCCCAATGTACATCCCGGGGCTTTGGGGTCTGTGGCCCCACAGCAGTCATAGAAGAAACCCAAGCCGCTGGTTTCAGTGGGCTCGACGCGCAGCAAGCGTCCGGTAAATAGCGTGGTGTGCCGGCGGCAGGAGCGCGGACCATTTGTCTGTGGCTGGTATTTTTGCTTGCAGATGCGGCATACCTTCGGTGCAACGGGCGCCCCGGCTGCAGCCATGCGCCATTGCAAGCGGCGGCGATTGCATGTTGTTGGCTGTCTGAGCCGTGAAGCCTGTGTGCCACCAAGCGTGTGAGGCAGTGATGATGGAGTGGCAAAGGCATAGGCGTTCATGGCGGTCTGTAACGGCTGTCGTGGTTAACTGCTGGCCTGTTGCAACTGTATCGGCAATGTGGAAAGGTAGAGAGAGGTGCTCGCGGGAAGTCTCCGGGAAATTTGGTGGAAAGAGTTGTGCTGTGTTGTGAATTGGGCATCACCTTCAGGTGCGAGGGGTCGAGATGCATGCTCAAAGGTGTGCTCGGCATGGGCCCATATGGAGCTCCATTGCAAATATACCCGTAGATAAATAATAAAGACGCCAAATTTAACATGCCTGCTTGGGCGATCTACGCACACTACCCTTCGCTGCTGAGAATAGCACAAGCATACAGCATGATTGCGGAATGAAGAAGAAGTAATTAAAATTCACATCATGCTTACAGTGACTTCAATGGAGACGTTGTGAGCACCCTAGTCAAAAATTGGCTACGCCAGCAGCCGTACACTAAATTTACGCTTTTCTACTATGCCCGATGCAGAAGTAGGTTTCCATCTGCTCGGAGCGGGCATCGGCTTTCAGCGCACCGCACCGTTGGTCGACGATACCGTTAGCTTTAACCAAGAGCCCATCGATAGATCGCCTTCCGCAGAAACTTCCATTTCAATTCCGCAACCATGCAGGCGGCACAGGATGTCATTTCTTCTGCCTCTTCCTCCCTTTCTACGAAGGCAGGAAGTCTCCGGCAGGTACGTCTACCTCACTTTAATTTTCCATACCGTTTCGATCCGTCTTCAGCATTCCTGACGGACATGTCTGCCCCATGCGCCATATGATGTGTCCTTTGCGATTGCGTTTCCCACGTGTGCAGTTTGCGAGATTTGGGTTCCTAGTTTGCGGCGTTGTGGCCGGCATTACCTCAGCTGTAAGTTGGCATTGCTTCCAAACGAGCGTTGCGTTTCCACGGGCGTAGGGGCCATGGAAGGCTGAATTGTGTGATTCTAATGAATCTAGTTTTTACGGATGTGCACGACAGGCTAATCATGCGAGTGCTCGTGAATCGGCCTTCAGGACTGTTATTCAGGCGAAGGAGGCCGAGATCGCTGAACTTACGGCAACGAATAAGACACTGGAGCTTGAAAAGAAGGGCGCTGGTAAGATATCTCCTCATCTGTCTCTTGGCTGGCTATATGCGGGCTTTTGCGTTACTTGCGCAAGTAAAAGTTGTGTATGAAATGCTAACGCGATGGTGTGTGAATTGTAATTTCTGTTTGGTGGACGTAGGAGAGAAGGCTTCTTCCGGCGACCCGGTGCAAGACTGGATCGATTCACTGACTGAATAGGACGTTATATGGGAGTGGGGGGCAGGGTTGCTCGCTTTATCAAATTGGACCTACTAAACAACATGGTATCACTTTGTTATTGTTGGCACTTGTCACTGAGGAGCAGGAGCTTTGCGAGTTTGGAGAGTAGACGAGTATGTTAGCATTATCTACCAATGACCAATTACCAATGACCAATTACCATTGACCAATTACTGCTAAACGTGGCAATTGAAAAGGTCTTGAGCTAAGAATGAGCAGGTGCGGTCAGATGGCAGTGCATGGGTAGCAAAGTGACAAGTAAAAGTTGGTGTAAATTGACAAGTGGAGCAGCAAAGTGCTGGCAGGATTGTTAGGAAAACTGCAATTGGAATGGCCGTGAATGCCAGGGGCACGTGCTCTAGACAAGTTGGGGTTTGTACAGTTGATACCGGAGGGCAGGTACTTCTCGAGAGGATGTGGCAGCTATGTACTGTAAGGTTCAGGCAGGGAAAGAGACTCTGTTTGGTAGCAGGCTGCGGACGGAAGGTATGTTACCGTTGTAGGTAGATCTAGTTGTAGGTTACTGGGGAGAGGGGGAGGCCATGGCAGTGGGGTGGTGCGTTGACGAGGCGAGAAGGGGTACGGCCGTATGAGGTGGAAGAAGATCGGAGTGGAAACAAGATCAAGGTTTTACGACAAGGAGCAAAGCAGACTGTCAGCTTTTACACGTGTAAGGCACAGTGTGCGGTACAGTGAGCTGGTACGGTGTGCGGTACAGTGCACGGCACATGGAAGGCTGTGCTGTACAGTACTGTACAGTACTGTACAGTACTGTACAGTACTGTACAGTACTGTAGCAGGTACAGCGGTACAAGTAGAGAATCGTTGTTCTGGTACGTACGGAGAGCAACGGCAGTGGGCGTACAGTACTAGGCCGATAGTATTAAATTAAATTAGTTCTACCTGAAGCACTGTCGGTACTGGACGTGATTGGATGAGCAGCACGCCCAACAGTCGAAGGGCACAGATCCCACCTTCTGCAGCTGCCTCCCTGCCTCCCTGCTGCGCCCCTTGCCCAACATTGTCCTCTGCCACACACACTGCTCCCCATTTTACGACACATTTTTACCAAACTACCGAAGAGTAAAGCCTGAATATAATTTCTTCCCGCACAACCGTCAAACTCCATTCTTTCCGCCCCCGCCCCCGGCCGAGAACGCCAGTCCCCGAGCTTGCGTCTTGCGCTGCCACCAAGCTTCCGCCGCATCCCCCGCCGCATCCCCCGCCTCGCCCTCACTCGCCATGGCAAAGACTGCCACCTCCCGTGCCATGCACGCCATCTTCTCCGCCGTCGCCTTTTACTGGTTCATCAGCATTACCATGGTCTTCATCAACAAATCCCTGCTGTCCGATCCGCAAGGCAAGATTGACGCCCCGCTCTTCATCACCTGGTTCCAATGTGTCGTCACCGTCTTGGGCTGCTACCTCATGGGCGAAATGGGAGTCGCAAACGTTCCAAAATTCGAAATCAAGCCCGACATTCTCAAGCAGATGCTCCCCCTCTCCTGCGTATTCACCATGATGATGGTCTGCAACAACCTCTGCCTCAAATACGTCGAGGTTTCCTTCTACCAAGTTGCCCGCTCCCTTACCATCGTCTTCAATGTCATTTTCGACTTTGTCCTTCTCGGACAGAGGACCTCCTTCTCCGCAATGCTCTGTTGCGCTCTCGTTGTCTCCGGTTTCCTCCTCGGAAACCAGCAGGAGATTCGCTGGTCGATGCAAGGAGTCGTCTTCGGCGTCGCCGCAAGCTTTTTCGTTGCAATGAACGCCGTTTATGTCAAGAAAAAGTTCCCCCTCGTTGATAACAACCCATGGAAACTAACCCTGTACAATAACCTTAATGCCTGTGTCCTCTTCATTCCGCTTATCATCCTCTTCGGTGAACCGCGTCAAATCGTTACGTCTGAGAACATCTTCGCCCCCAAATTTTGGTCCATGATGACAGCGGGAGGTGTGTTAGGAATATGTATTTCTTTTGCTGTTGCCGCGCAAATCAAATACACTTCTCCACTTACCCATAATGTTTCCGCTACTGCCAAGGCAGCTGCTCAAACTGTACTTGGGCTCATTGTGTACAAGAATCCCATTACTGTCTGGGGAGGCGCAAGTGTTGCCGTTATCCTGGCGGGTTCTCTGTTCTACACTCTTGTGCGCCGATCCGAGATGAAGAAAAAGATGGCCGCCCAGGAGGCTGCCACCTCCCAGAGTGCTGAAGTTGAAAAGCCACTCCTCAATACCGCAGAGCAAGAAGAGAAGGGGACTCAGTAGAACTGTACAAGAAGGATGTAACTCATAAACACGAAGTACTTGTAACTAATAATGCGCTCAACTGTTTGCACCCTTTGATCGCTCTAACATCACCACAATTGTCGTCATTGCATTTGCTGTACAGGCAGCAATGACGTGAAGACCACATTTATAAATACATAGGAATAACAGTCGTTTCCAGGGGGAACGCTTTTGCTGAAGCTTCAACCAGTGTCACCTAACTAACACTAGTCCGACTCAGCGCAAAAGTTTATGCGCAGCATGGCGCGACGCTGTAAATATCATTCCTCTGCATTCACAACCCGTTCTACCTCAATGCCACGCTTCTCAAGCATCTTCACAACATCATCCCAATCCACAGAGCCTAGTTTAGACTTTGCTTTGTCTCTCGCGCTCGAAACCGGCACTATTAGCTGATGCTCCGACATCTTTTGCAGTGCCTTATCAAAATCGGCGTGAAGTCGCTCCCCACGTATGACCAGTGCTTTGTAGGCAATGGTCGCTGCCTGTATACACGATCTTTGAACCAAATTCGTCGTTCCACTAAGGGCGCGTCGAAAATTGCTAGTCATAGTCCCTACAACAGGGAGCTTTTCAACAGAGCTTTCAAGAGCTGTACTTTTGCGGACAAACTGATACTCCCTCTCGATATGGCCCATTTCGACATACCGGCTGAATATAAAATTCATCGCCTGGCAGATGAGAGCCAGGAAAAAGAGTGTCCATGATTCTCTCACAATCGCCATACCGTAGTATGCAAGATGTCCAAGAATACACTCAGGGTTGTTGACGTATCGGAACACACCACTATAGACAAGTTCCTTACTGGGTGGTGATACAAAAAAGTCGCCGTAAAAGAAACCAAAGTATCCGATGGCGGACCACGCCGACGCCATGGAGACCACAGCAACAGCAATAAGCGAGAGACCACCGAGCATGTACGAAAAGGAGCGAGCAGAGAGCAGACCAAACCATGGTTGCTTATGAGGGCCTGATAGCGTGATGGCTGCAACAAGGAAAAGCAAGTGGTTCATGAAGTACGAGAAGAGAAAGACATGCTGCCAACTGGAATATGCCTGTGTACGGGAGCTACCGTGTGCGCGGCACCAACGCATCCAAAGGTTCTCACGACCGGATTGATCACGGCGAAGCACGACAGCGCAGCCGAGCCAATGTGCTGCACGCCATAAGAGTAGAAGTGCTACTACTGTGAATTTCGAGCGCGTGCCAGTCGCGGATAGACCCAAGATGTTGGCTAGAAGCACTGCGAGGCCGATTAAGACCGGTGGTTGTGGTACTGTGCCTAGAAAGACTTGCATATGGTCTGACGGCGAAATCGGGGGCGGGGAAATTGGGGGTGTTGCGACAGTGTTCACCAGAGGAGCAGTTTGGGGTGATTTTGATGATTCTGAATCGCTGGTGTTTGAGGCTGGTTTCGGGCCGTAGATCTTCTGGATGTGAGGCTCTTCAACAAACATGAGGAAAATGAGTTGGGCAGCATGTGCGAGGAGCGATACCAATAGTAGAGGGTACGATCGACATATAAGGGTTGCACCATAATAGAAGGCGTAACCGACGGTGTACATAGGATGTGGAAATATCTCAAAAACTCCATCGAAGACGAGGTCGGCGTCGATTGTGAAGAAAAAATCGCCCCAGTACCAAGCGAAATCTCCAAGAACGTCGTGGGCTGCGAGTTTGGACCAGACAGAGAGGGCCATGAGACTGGCGCCAATTGGAAGGCAAACAGCGAGTTGAAGGAAGGAAGAGCTAGAGAGTGGTGTGAAACAGACAATGCACAACACAATATATGAAAGGCCGTCGTTGCTCAAGACGATCATAGAGAGTGAACGGAAGGCCAGCCAGGCGTTAAAGCATACAGGAACATTCTCCCACGCATAATCATTATGCATGGATTTTGTGGAAAACCAGCGAACCAAGGCGCGTAGAGACGGAGATGCGGATTGCAACCAGCTTGTTATGGAGGCTTGATTGCTCTGCAGGCGTAGCAGGGCACCCAGGCCAAAGTTGTAGCACAAGCGCCAGAAGGCGAAGCTGAGGGCGAAGAAGAGTGGGGAGATAAAGGGTCGGAGAAGAAGGGAGACAAGCTGCAGGAGCATGAAAAACAAGCTGAGAAACTCTGCGGGGCCCCAGAGAGTGGGAGAAAGTAGAGTTTCGAACATGTCACTGGTGTGCGGGACAGGGAAGAGACGAGAGGAGGGCGTGCGGCCCAGGCGCGGCTGAGCCGGCGTTGTGTCTGTTGGATGCATGACGCGGGGCACAGTGAAGTTCGGTCCAGACTACTTCCAACTCAACAGGAGGCGAGCGGAAAGATTATCTACCTTTGGTAACTCAAGGAAGATATCTCACAGCTGATGGGCAATGGGGCTGATGGCAATGGGGGGGGGGCTGTTGGCAACAGGGCTGTTGGCAATGTCCATGGCTTCGGCATCAGCGCTTGCAGACTTTTGGCTGGTTGAGAAGCAACCGCTGTTACGGACCCACTACCGAAGGCTATCCGTACCGCTCCTGTACAGTACCGCTCCTGTACAGTACCGTACCGTGCGACGCCTCAGGGGCCCTGACCCTCAGTCAGGGCACTGTGCGAATGATGCTTGAAGCGAAGATCGTACGTTCGATACAGTACTGTACTGGCCGCATAGATCGCGACAGCTAAATACAGTACAGATTCGATTTGGGGCGCATATTGCGATCATCGCATTGCGTGTTCCCGTGACAGAACCCCCAGGTGTATACCTACCCTGGTGAGCACATGGCCAGGTAAATCTAGAAGTGAATGGAGTGGTAGAAACGAAGTTGATTTTCAGTCACGTCACCGCCAATGACTGCTATTGAACTTCGTTTCTAGTAGAAACTTTTTACCACTTCAACATTTGCTTCTTTCACTTCTAGATTCTAGAAACTGCCATTTTCGTTTATTATTCCAGCCCGGAGGCGCATTGCCGGCGGAGGACAAATGCACCTCATGCCAAGTGTCTCTGGACGGCAGATCCAATTATTTCGACTGCATGCAATACTTGGAGGAGAAATTTATCCCTAAATTTGGGTACGTTTCAAGAACAAGAGTATCTTATGCATTTTTTGCAGATTTTGGCTTTATTCAATATTTAAACAGATTTGAAAAATGGTATTAAAGTTTGGTGTTGATGGGCGACTTCGGGGATCTTCATGAGGCATCTGCATTCCCCCATAAGGATATCCTTGCACTGCTAGAAGTGATGCACTATACATTGCAGGCATCATCTTCTCTCTATTCACTTATTGTTTTTGTTTACATGTCCTCCCTCCCTCCAAACGATCAATTTGATGCGGAGGGCCTTTTCGTCCTTGACCTTGTGTCACTCCCTAGTTCAAATGCAGCCATTGAAAATGACCATGTAGCTGCTGACGACAATTACGACCACGATGAAGAACTATCTCCAGCTCAGGGATTTCTAAGTACTCTTTCTTTACCCCATTTAGAAACAAATGACGGAAATGTGCTTTCCTTCCCTTCTATAACCCCCCCGAGGCCCTCACTCACTACCATCGTTCAATGAACGACTGTAATTACCAACCTGAATTCCATTCATTGCAGTTACAGGCCATGTCCATGAGCTTTCGGGAAATTAATGAAACCGAACGTGTATCTTTTTTTGGAACATGCTTTTCGCTGAAGCGTCTAAACCAAACACAAAAAATCACACCCTGCATGCCAGTGATGGCTAATTAGTAAAAAGAGACTAAGGATGAGACCAGAAGTAGACGGAAGGACAACATGTGGCAACTACTTAAAGGTTCAGCGCGTTTGCTGCCCGGCTTTTGCTGCCGTCTTACATTTATTTGAAAAAACCATTGAAATCTATGGACGTACAGTGGACGAAGGTCATGTACCAGTACTGTTTTTGACACGCAGAAGTGAGAATAAGAGGGAGAGTCAAGTTGTTCAAAAGGTGACTTTAGAAGCTTTTCTGAGACATTTTGCCTCCGTTAGTAGCCTTGAATGCCTTCTAAGAAGAGTTTCAAAAGAGGATAGTCCCCTTCGACTACTACCAAGCGAAACCACTAAGATTGATGAACAAGGTATATATCAGGACCATTTGGTAGAGATTGAGAATTGCGTGCACAGTTTTCTCCCTAATTTAAAGATTTCCAAGGGTGCTCTTTCGTATAAACGTTTTTTCAGATACTGGAAATATGTAATGCCTACTTTGCGCATAGCTGCACCTGGCAGCGACTTCTGTGAAACTTTTAATACACTTAAATGTACGATGGATACTGTGGAGTCTTCTGTTCCAAGATATGTAAGCATTTGGGCATACATTGAGCGGCACCACTTAGAGGCACAGTCAGAATTCGAGTATTACAAGCTTTGCCAACAGACGGCGGGAAATACTGAGTCGAACGAGTTCAGGCCCGTGGTATTCGATTTTGCAGAGAAAGTTCTGTTTCCCAAGCTTCAAAAGCAACCTGGACAACTTCAATTCACTCCAGGGCTCAAGTTTGACATATTTGGTGTCTCATATAGAGACAATTCCACAAATTTTATATTCGGAATCCCAGAAGGATACTGTCCCAATGAGAAAACCGGCAATGTTGTCATCTCGATGCTTCATTCTGTTTTAGAGAACCAGCGAACCAAAACGCTACCCATGGCTCCGTCAAAGGTTCTGAAACCACTCGCAGACAACTTTGCAGGTCAAAATAAGAACCTTTATGTAATGTGATACTTATCCTGGAGAGTGTTAGTAGGGATTGACGATTCTAATAAACTGTACTTTCTGGTGGCTGGCCATACGAAAAACGTGTGTGGCGGGGCATTTAGCCATACTAAGAGAAAGCTAAGGAAGAGTAATGTGTTATCAACCGCAGATATGATGCGACCGATAGAGAATAATTTGACAAATACGCACTTTATAACTTCTGAACAGTACGATGGAGGAATTTGAAGCTTTACCTAGGAAAATTCTTTACAATCCCCTCCACCTTCACAAGCTTTCGACCCCACATGTCTTCAATTTCGACAAATCGTTTATGGGGAACGTGGGGGTCAAAGATTTAACCACAAGCGAGATGAACAGGGCATTTAATTTGATTAAGAACGGTACCACGGGTGAGGGTGTTCGTTTAGACTGGAGTCAGGAGGAGAGTTTGGGAGCATACAAATATTCCATTAAGCCTCTAGACGAAGTGCCGTCAACGCATGATGTGACACCTCAGAACTACCTCAAAGTGAAAGTGTTAGATAGATATTACAAGAACAACGTCGAGGTATGCCAGAAGTACTTTGAGAGCGGCGCAGAGGCGGTTTTGGGTCGGTTTAAGTAGGAGAATTTCAGGCATGTAACGGTTTCGTTTTTTGCAATAAGCTTCATTTTCAAAAAAATGCGAAAGGTACTCTTGTTCTTGACACCTACACACCTTTTTCCTAGAAATTAGAATAGTTCTTCAACACTATTCCTACTAGTACCAGCTTAGAGGTGGACGGCCAGCGGCGATAATCTTCATTCAACGTAGGGCATTTGCTTTATTTCATCGCCAGGTTATTGTTGGCTTCTAAGGTCAACACGGTAGCAGGCGGGAGAGGGGGAGCATGAGCATCCGGCTGCCTCCCCTACCCCGCGTGGCCTCAAGATTGAGAGGCATCAGCTGCTGACGTATCTTTCTAACCCAAAACGTCGAGCACGTTGAAATCTGTGCCAGGGGTACTGTGCAGACGGGTTAGACGGCGCGTCGTGTTAGCGAGAAAGGCCATTTGAACTGGGTGGGGAAAAAATTAGTTTGAAGATAGTGGTTGAGTGTGCGAAAAACATGCTTGCTTGCGGGCACGGCGTGTATTAATCGCTGGGAACTTTGAGGGACCAGCCGCGAAGTGCTTTCTTTGAAAGCGCTAATTTGTTTTTGAGTTACCTGGGACTCAAAAACCATCGAATAGTAGAGTCGTAATAACTGCCGATTAGCAGGTTGTTATTTTCCGGTAATGCAGTCCTCTCAACTTCCAGAGGTATCCCATAGGTGTCACCAGATGTGTTCAGATTATAAGGCTCCGGCAAGCCCCTCAAGGCCGCCGCTCGAGGTCCATTTTAAGGACCTCGGCGGCATGCCTATAGGTGTTTCTCGGTTAGATAGTGCTTGGCGTGGGCTGGGGTCGGCGAGTCCAGAGGTCTCGGCGATCAATGATTCCAGCAAAAGTTTGTTTACGAGGAGTATGTTCTTTTTGGGGAACGATTACCCATTATACGGCTGCACCGCAGAGGGAGGTCCTTGAATTGGCGCAAGGTTTGTGGTGCGTTGGGTTTAAAGTTTTGGAGGGCAATCGTTGGTACTTGCGGGATGCAAGTTAAAGGAAAATACGAGGGCGAGAAAGTCGACGCCGCGGCGTCAAAAGTGGGCTTTTCTCGCGTAAGCCCGCGTGTACACTATTTACGGCTCACCGCCCTTACCACCCTTACTGGTAGACACTGCTTCTGTAGAGCTTCTGGGCTGATTCCGGGCGGCTTTTGCAACCGTGTTCTTCAAGTTGGCTTCGCGATATGCACCGCGAATGATTCTATTGGTTAAGGCCCCGACGTTCTGGCTCCCCTCTTCTATCCTAGTCGATATCTCCCAATTGCCCGTCTTGGCATGGAGTTGAGTGGATAGAATCTGGCGAACCATCACTTCGGCGGCCTTAATTTTTCGCGCGCGTGCATAGCCGAATTCGACAATGAGCAGATCCAGGGACCGCGCCAGAAGACTGACCTCATGGTTGTTCCGCTCACTTTTCTTCCCCTCCATACGCGTCTCTCGCGCGTAGGTGGTTACAGATCCATGAACAGTCAACCAATTGGACAGGTTCTCTGACGCGGCCCTTTCACGCAAATTTAATTTCAGCCCGTGCTTACTCCCATACCGGACGTCAAACTCTTCATCACTTGAGTCCGAGTCCTGTTCAGGAGCAGACACTTGATTCCGCCTTGATGGTCCCACCCGGGGGGGCAGGTCGATACCGCGCTCAGCATCTGACCTCAAACTGCCCTCCCCAAATACGTTACTTCGTGATCATTATATCCGCGCGTACCAGGTCGGGCGACCGCCGGCCGGAGATCTAGGCTCATTCGCTGGCCCAATTCTCCGAGCATGGCTCTCTTCGACGCCTCACCAGACAAGCGCGCTGTTTCTTGGGATGCCCTTCCTCGAGCTCGCACCCCCTTTTCTGCAATCGTTTCTGACTTCCACACGCTCAGGCTGTCCACCTGCTGCTGGATGTTCTGTAGGGCACTCAACACTTGCCCTAATTCACTCTTTTTCTGGCTAGGACCCCCAGGATCCCTCGCCGCGCGTCGAGTTTGAACTCCAACACCTAGTAGAACCTCACCTTCGCGTGCCCCTCGACTACCCCCTTCTTTCGGTTCTGGATTAAAATCCGGATCGTCGGTATCGTCCCTCTCGTCCTCGTCTGAAGCTAATCTGGCCACAGGGTAACGCCCCGCAGCCACCCTCTCCAAACGAGATAGTGAGTTAAATAGCATATAGTCCGGACAGTCCCCCATCTCATTCAGAACGGGGTGCAGGAGATCCAACATATCCTCACACTCGGGTTCCTCCCAAGTCGTCCTTACCTTCGGCCAAATTTGCTATCTGAACGCGTCTAGTGCGTCCATCCCCCCCGCAGCCCAATCACTGATTGAGCCTCACCGACAGTCATTTTATTATTCTTTTTCGGAAGTCCAATTTTTTAAGGCATGGAGTGAACTCAATCTCCACACCCGATCGCGGACTGTCGCCGCGCGGACACATGAGTTTCAGGAGGGCTGCTCCCCGACTATCATGTCACCTAAATAGGCCAGTCGGTCGGCCCCCACACCAC
>JAUBNZ010000371.1:0-17912 GCA_032355485.1 Bonnemaisonia californica
CATAGGGGATTACACAAGGCTTGAGGCGCAGACAATGTTCCTTCCCGTGTCACAAGACTGGGAAGGATACCAGGTCTTGTGGCCATCTGGAGGACAGGATTTCCTTAGGCACAGGCGACCCTGACAGTTGAATCGTCCCACTGGTAGGGACGACGAAGAAACGGGGCGAAAGGATGGTACGCGAGCCCCGGGGAGAAAAAGGGCGAGCAAACTTAGTCTTTTTCTCCCTGTGTTGGGAAGAACTCAGAGATAGGCGCGGTGTTGAAGTTGCACAAGAATCGATATTCAGGGGGGGGACTCGGGTAGCCGTTTTTTCTTAGGGTCACTCCGATAAGTGGAGTGATATTTATAGGCGGCTTTAGATAATTAACCCCTTAAATTATTTCTACATAATGAACTCACCATAGCCTCAGTCAGCCAATCAGCGGGCTATCTCCAAACCCGTTGAGGGTTATTGGGTGGCCCAAGATTTTTCGGCCACCCGTGCCGGGTGAAAAACTTAGACCACCCATACAGGTGGTCCTTGTAGGTCCCTTATCCTACCCATTTAATGTGTAGGGTATTAATGGGATACCCAGTACTTTCTTATGAGAGTCAGTGGTTGGTAGCCCATTCTCCTCGGCCAATGGCATCGATCCACCTCGACACACCCGCAGTGGGGTTGTTATGATAGTGTACTTTGCCTGCCAACCCGCGTGGAGGGCTGACAGGGCTTACAGTAATGATGGCAACCAGTACACCCCTCCCATTACAGGGAGGGATGGGTTCTTACTGTTATAGTATCCCTTCGGTTACCAACCGATTTAACCCGTTATCACACCTTTTCCAAATGGTAATGTTTTTTAGCACCACAATCCATCCTATCACCCCCTTTCTGGGGGTGATTACAGGGCCTTGTATCCAATAAAAAGCCCGATATCTCTCTCGCCCCAAAGGGCGAGAGATTTAATACAGCCAAATAATTTTGATCCCGTCCATCTGCCTTAATTCATTCGATGTATGCGGGTGGACGGGTGTTGACGAACGTTCCCCGTGAAGGGTGGTTAAAATAAACATAGTACGCCCCATACGGGGTACTACAATAACCCCTTGGATACTGGGTGGACTCGTCCCCGAAGGGGCAGACCTGGATGCGGGATCGGCAGTGACCGCGGAAGACGCAGGACAGCCTCCCTGTCAGGAGGATTCGCAGGTAGTGGCAAGGGTTTGGTCGCGGAATTCCCAGCTAGGTGAGGCGGTGAAGGACCGGAGGACTTGGCCGGAGGATGGTGCGAGTGAAACTAAAAGGTCCCACTCCCCTGTTTGGGGTAGATGGTGCGGGTGGATGTCGTTAAACGGCACTATGGCTGCGGGCGCGTGATGAAAGGGGGTCAGTAGACGGTACCATACCAGGTTGTGGTCTGCTCTTATAAGAGCAGAGGAAACAGCGCAGAGGAAACTGAAACATTGATAAGGGGGAGCTGTACAATTAAATGTCGGCAGTCGCCCGAGCTTCATCCTTATCAGGTTGATTCCCTAGTAAGGAATTTCAAATCGCCAGAAAAACGCTTGCGCTTTAGGAGAGGGCCCTGTAGTACATCACAATTTGGAGTGTACTAATCGCAAAAACCCTGTAAGAGCAACCTGGTCCCCAACTCAAGTGCTGCCAAACCTCGCAAGGTGGTATTGATGCACAACGAATGCATTCCAAGTGCGGAAAGCCCCTAAACGGAGTGGGGCAGCTTATATTCTCCACCCGAAAAGGGCGCCAATTCCTAAACGGGGATAAATTCGATTTCTGAAAACAAGCCCTCTAGGCGCCGAAAACCTTATCAGGCTTACATCCGTTGATGGTTTGTAAATGCGACATATAAATTATTTGCACAGATGCTTTTTCGGGAAATATTTTTTAGGGGTGAATTGCACCACTAAACCCCTCACATGCGCTTGGGCTGAAACCACTTCTCTTGTCAGAGTATTATACTGCTGAAACTGTTACTACCCGTTAGGGTACGGACAAATCTCAGGATCTCTGCCATAGAGTATCCGCCCCCTTACCAGGGTTATTCTTCGAGGATGTTTTTCTAACGTTACCAAACAAAAACCACCTTCACAACCTTCCCAGGGTGCTACATCAAACGCACGACAAGCCTTTTCCAGGTCGTTCTCGCTTCTACAATCCGAGTCCAAAGAGTTTCCGCTGCTCACCATTGCGTTGTCCCCTGGAGGGGCTAACAGGCTATGTTAGCCTTTGACAGCTCCGCTACCGAGACTATCTATCCAATATTTCCGGCCTTCGTCCTGTCCTTTATCAGGGAACGCCTGTCCTTCAAAACCTTAGTCTCCCAGCTTCATTACAGATTGACAGTCTTTGAGGGAACTTTAGCCCCGCCTGCATATTGTGCTCTACCCGGCGGGGGAAACAGGATTAGCTAAAACTAGCTCTAAATCCGATTAATTCCTGCCCAAATGTCCTGTAGACTGATCCGTTCGAGTTCCCTCTGTGTCCACCCAGTCACCCCTTCTTACTCCCGTTAGGGAGGTTGCAAAACGTGTTACAACGAACCCACCACCTGGGCTACATGACAGGTGGAGATACGATTCACTCACGAGACCCAGAAAACTGCAAAGGTTACGAGAACCCCTCAGCACTGGGTGTCGGTTCTCTGCTCTTCCAACTCTTCTGGGTTTGTTTCTTGTTACCCCACGGAGGAGTCCCTCTACCAACCCTTAACACAGGTACTACCGAGAGGTAACTAGGACCTGTAGATGCAACTTCAATTTTCTGGAGGTTGCGTAATACTACAGATATCCTGTAGTTTTACCAAGCTAAAACAATTAGTTCGGTTGAGGACGACCAAAGCCTATCACGAAGCTGCGGAACGTTGTACCCATTGTTTAGTCAAGTATGGACACGGTAGACTTTTCTGTCCGATAACGGACTACAGTTCGCCTCGAGCCTCTCTCAGGCGGTATTTTTTGAGTTAAGAACTCGTAATCTGTTCACCTCGACGTACCACCCCCGAATTAATGGGCAGATGGAGAGGTTCAATTGAACTTTCCTCGATATGATGCCGAGTTACAGTAACGAAAATCAATCCGATTGGGATTAATACGCTTACCCGATAATGTACGCTTGTACCACTCGCGTACATCGTTCAACGGGTATAACACATTTCGAGTTAATACTCAGCAGCCCGCCCCCAGATTTCTCCTTTCACCATTCGGTGCGGACATCCTTACCAAATGCTAATACAAAGACAGACCTACTTAACCGTTATTGATAACGATAGAGACAGTACGCACACGCTTAACGAATGTGAAATCTCGTTATAAGGGAGACTTCAGCCGTCGTGTACGCGAAAGCCACCAACAATTGAGGAAATTTGACTATGTATATCTGGATGCGCCAGAGAAACCAAATTCAAAAATAACTCCGGTCGCATATGGAACTTGGCAGGTCCTTGAAAGCCGGAAGGAACACAGTTGTCGTCGGTAGAGATGGCGTAGTAAAAAAGTTTAATGATTGGGTCACACCAGCAGCAGCCCCGTATCTAAGGGATCGAAATCAGTCACAGGACTTCCCATTGGTAAATAACATACCTGAAAGTATAGGTGGGGACAACCTAGAACATACCGGGGGGCAAGACTAATTGAGTCCTCAACCCTTAACACAACCTGCCGTTGTTAAAGGAAGAAACGTCTCGGAAGAGGAATATGTGGCGAGAAGATCCTCCATTATCAGAAGGAAGACTATGAAGATTGTCCAGAATGGTACCTGATATGGTCGCGCGGGTCCCAAGACCCTACGTGGGCTCTGCCGAAAAGTATCTTGAAGGAGCAAATGTCAAGGATTGGGAGAGGAAAAGAAGAAAGACTGTTGCAAAAATTTAACAGCATCTATCCCTCAAGGGAAGCTGTGCTGCGAGGATAGGAATCCGTAAGGAAGACGTGGCTTTGTACCATGATAAGAGTAGGCACGAAGAACGGGATGAAGATCGAGAAAACAAAAAAATTGTGATGTGAACCACGTGGGAAAAATCCCGGTAGGGTTTAGCTTCCTTAAGAAGAAGTAAGATAGAAGCAGACGACGAAGAAACGAACGCATAATAAAAGTGACGATCCAACAGAGTCGGGTCCCGACGCACGCAGACGCCTGTATACAAGTGGTACCCTGATACGGGATGGCTGCGCTAGAAAAGGGGTAATCACGCACGATGGAGAAAGGCGAAAGGAAACACGTGAGGGTAGATAGACTTTGAGGGTTACGTACAGTGCGAAGGGCCCTATATGGGAAATACGGAACGAAATTGCGGTAGAAATCTGGCAGAACCAACTCCCGATGGGGAGCTTAGAGCAAACAACACATGACAGCGTTTCAACTTGATAAATTCCATTAACTGTTAGGGTAAGCATCGTGTTGAAAGGCAAAATTTTGGACTAGTACCTCTCCTTTCGGAAGGTGACACCGCCCCCAAATGGCTTGCGTAGACTTCTCTCAGATCATGTGGATCACCGGTCAAGACATCACCGCTTGTAAGGTGCGGGACTGACGGCGAAGAAGGCAAGAGCACGGAGCGTGTCAGGAGTAGAACACGCAACTCCCTGTAACGTACACCGGTGTATGATCTGGATGGGTCCTACTGTCAGATCAATTTCTAACACCTGTATTGATTAAGGAAAAGGGAATTACAGAAGCCGCTAGGGTTAGATAAATGGCGCTACGGTTGTAAATACTGTGAGGAAAGTACTGAACAATGAGGCAGAAAGCGAGGAAAACTCCCTATCTAGGGAAGGCATGAGTCCCTCTCCTGACACCAACGCCGGCCAGGTGACCACCATTAACGCCCTGAACAGAGGGTTGCTACACAAAAATCGGAGCAGTGATCTAATGTCCTCATCCTTCAAATCTGTAAAGCGGAGAATAAGTCGAAAGTGAGGCGGGAACTGGCAGCAACACCTGCCAATACTTCCGCCTCGGCTAGGTTGACGCGACGCAAATGCACAGACCCTAACGGGTGACATGATGACGCATTACGTTCCTTCCGAAAGGTTTTATGCCTCGTCGGAGGAGCTCGTCTATAATTTCACTAACGCTCGTGAGAGGTCAACCGGCGGGAAAGGGGTCACGCCTGCCACCCTTATCGGGTGAGTCCTACAAACAACGGGTCTTCTTATTCCATAGGGGGATACTTCGTAGTGAAGGTTCTAAGAAAAGGGGACACAATACTTGGTGACCCAACAAACCACGCGAATAGGATCATCGGGGAGGGCAAGCATGAAAACAAGGCACCTGTTATATTTTTCAGCCCCAACCAAAAGACCCCCCAACCAGGGGAGTCTATAACTAAACCCCCAATTTATATCGACCCCCAATCAGAGGAGTGGGCTACAGGTGGATAGAAAATCGACTGCTAGGTCGGACATCCATCGCCGAAGGGTTGTTATTTGCCATAGGGGTCACGGGACGCGCGACAGTCCTGATAAGGATCGCGCTGTAAGGCAGAGGCCCCTGAACGGGGGTGATATTCACCCGTAATATCAACCCGGAGGTATGGATCAGGGGAGGATGTCCTACTAGTAGCAACTTCGAGGGGCAGATTCGTCCTACGATAGGGTTCGAATAGGTGTGGCTTCACGCTGATAAGGGTCTACAGCCCCAATATGGCAGAATTCCCGTCGGGCGCCCGATAAGCACAATCTCCCCAAGATGAGCGGTTGTCAATTGTGGAATCTATGTGCCCTTGCGAGCCCTTAGGAGCAAAGATACGACCATTGAGAATCCGCCCTATAGTGGTCCTCCAACTCGGTCGAGTTGTCCCCTCAGCAGAGATTTCCCTAAAGGATCAGAAGGCGGTGAGCGAGGCGGCCTAACTCAACTCTCCGATTTGAGGGAGCGTTTTAGTTTTTCAAAGTCCCGTTGGATAACTGCTAACGCGATTTCAGCCATAAGTCGAAAGGAACGCTCATCAGCGATGACCCTACCATGTTAATGCCTCTTTTATCGTCCGAGCAAACCCAAGACTTAACAGTCTCCTCCGAATATATCGGTGCAGTTCTAACGCAGCAATAAATTCTTCGACCATAAAGTTTTTCTCCCCAATCGAGAGGAAATCTTCCCGCTCTTTAGGAAACATGGCCTCCTCTATTTTTCCACAGGAATGCATACGTCGTAACTTCCTCAATACGAGTGAAGTTCTGAGGATGTCCGCCTCACGAGCCCTCTTGGCCTTGGAATTCTCTGGCGAGGAAACCGAACCCAAATCTGGGTAGTGATGCGTAGGGACCGAAGGAGTCTGCCCCGTATTGAGGGGAAGAAGTGGTTGACGATCCCTGTTAAGAGTTGAGGGCTGGTCTCTACGATAATGATTCCTATGAAATATTCCGGGGGAGGGAGAATCGACCAAAGACTTTCCCCATCCGAAAGGGAACGGTGCAGAAGGATTAGGTGGCGTCTGGAAATTTTCTCCGATTAGGAGCATGGTGGCGTGAATCTTCCCCCTTAACAGGATTGAAGAAGATTGTGGTACCGTTTCTCAAACTGCTCGTTGGAGCGTATTTGGTCACGGTGGTTCCCACTCCTCTCATCGAGAAGGTAGTAGTGGAAACGGCATCAGACCAATGAAGGGACGGCGACCCCTTCATACCAGAATTCCTGATAATTTCGGGCAGTGATTCTATCGCTTCAATCATGGCCCTCCCGCAAGTCTGGGAAATGACAACTCCCTCGTGGTGACACAAAAACCCTCGGTGAAGGGTGTGGGCTGAGCGAATGAGAAGCTCAGTCTTTAGAAGCCCAAAGACCTTTTCCTTGAGAACCTGTGAGGTTCCTGGTTCATGACAACTTTTCAAGAATTAATGAATTAAAGGGGTAATGCAAAAGAAGAGGCCATCCAGGGGAGCATCGTCGCCATCTCACCGGGTGGGGCTGTGCAGACATCCCTCAACAGGAATATGCACCAGTACATAGATGAGAACACTCAGCGGACGTAACCATTTCGCAAAGATTCGGTAGTAATCGGTAGTGATGCGATGCCCGTGTTTTCGGGTACAACGACGTGAATGGATTAGATAAAATTTCTAAGAACGATACCACTCCCATTGGCAAGGAAATATGAGCGACCAAGACTTCACCATGGGGGTCAAGTCGAACGGAATCGCCTCAAAAGGTGTACCATGGAGGACAGAGTTGGATCTTTCGACATAGTAGGTCTCCTGAGTATCTCGGAGGTAAATCCTGTCGGACTTATGTCCCATAGGGAAGAGATGGCGGCGCTGCGGCTGTGAGGCTTAGAAAAGGCAAGCAGAGGACCTCTTCCCGTCGCTAAGGGATGAAGATAACGGGGACGAAATTCGCAAGAGTTCAGGATATTCGTCTTCCACCTGCGAAGCCCCAAAACCGCTCCGATAGGAGTGGCTGTACGGGTACATTTCGCACTCGAACCAGAGTGAGTCTACCCAGACGAGGGGAGGAGGGCGAGAGTCGAGAGTGCCGAGAGAGTCTACTGAGAGACCCCGGAGGTCAAGCCCCGTAATTGCAACACCGGGTAGGTTGTGCGGTACTAGCGGCGAAGCAGCGGATGAAGGGGGAAGAGGAGCTGGGGGATATAGGTACGGGAATTGAAATCTCAGTTTGTGCGGCTTCAACGGATCTGGTATACCAGAATACCTCCCCAGGGGAGGAGTAGGTTCAGAGACTGCGGGGGGCGCATTAGTTATCGTGGAGGCCGGAAACACAGGTGAAGGAACATCTCCCGGTGGAGAATAGGTTGTATAAATTCCGCCTCGGTAATTGGAAGAGTTGAGGCGGAGTAACCTCGTTACGAAGAGAGACCATCCTCACAGGAGAAGATGAAGACCTCGGATCGGGAGCAGTAACATATGACGGTGGTAGAAGGCGCGGTCGCAATGTGGGACTGGAATACGTGCGCTTTGTAACTTGAACATTCACATTTGGAGTGGTGTATTGGCACTGAGAAAGGAAAAACGAGAAAGGCATATGTGGGAAAGAGTGAGGAGTTTGGAGACTGTCTGCAAACTGTGAGCTCTATAGCTGGGGATTTTTCAAGTGACGATGGTGAGAAAAGAATGGTTGCACACTTTCCACACCTGGGGGTATCAAAATCATGCGTGTGGATGGCTGTGTCGTTCTTAGAATTACCGGTGATCAGTGTAGATGAACTTAATCTGAAGTACAATTATCTATACGCTTCGGTGCATCCTTCGAGAGAAGGAAGTAATGGGACCATGAAGATGTCGAGAGAGATGACTATGGCGCATAAAATACAAATCAACGAGAGTATTAAGCAGTTTATTTGTGTTCATGGCTGTGGGAATGTCGATAATCATGCAGGGTTAGCGTGCAGGTACGTGGTCAAGAATTTTGCATCCCTTGACAATGGCGGGGGTGTTCAAATTCTATGACTGGTTAGAGGAGTTCCACCTTAGGCAATGGTAAAAAGTGAAAGCTGTACAATAAAGAATGCAGGTTATGTATATGCATACTTCTGGGGAGATATTGGGAACTACTTTGTTGCTGAAACAGCGTTGCAGCGAACTCATTGAAGTTGTGGTGCGTGTTTTGGGGTTCGTATGGAAATATGCGTTGGCATTGTAACAATGCAAAGCTCTATCTATCCGTTAAAACTAATCCTTCTGACATGAATACAAAAAGAGCCAAATCTGTGTGAACCGACAGAAACCACCAATCATAGTGCCTGCCTTTTCCCCAGGTAATAGAAGTTCGTGGATAAGTGGAAAGGGTAACAGAAAGTGCATATTCCCCTCAAAGGGACTCCCTAGATCTCATATTCGCAACACGGCCAAACTTGCCTGCATTCAGGTAGATGCCAAATTTTGACGATTTTTTGGATCGCCTCTACAGTAAATTTGTACCAGAATGAACTAAGCTACATGTCTGCAATGTCGGGCGATTCAGAGAAACACAAAAGTTGGGACTTGGAATTAGTTGCGCAACTGAAGTCCCTGGGATATGATATTTATGAGGTGTTTTAGTGATTAGGTGTTCTCCAGCTCGAGAAGCTCAGTTAGTAGCAGTAAAAGAACCCAATAGAGTATGACTAAAACTGTTTATGATGAAATTCGTAATGAGTCAGAAGGAAAACCTCGATGAGGGAACGTACTATCTCTTGAAAACGATATATATGTCGTTACAGCAGTGCGTTCAGTCCCAGAAAGATTCGAATTCGAATTGTAGAAGGACAGAGGCATTTTAAATGGAATCAAGTTAAGTGGGTAAGAAATGGATATGTTCTTTCGAATGCTCCATTCTCCATTTCCGGATCCTCCACATTTGACAGGGCCTAAATTAGCGCATGCTTGGAACGGAAACTTGAATGAAATCGGCCCATGTTGACTTTCTCCCGGAGGAGCTTTCAAGAGACCTTGAGGTATGCGACAAATGGGCACCAGATAACGGAATGGTTTGGGTCTCCCACTAAGTGCTCTATACTCCTACCGCCAACAGCAACCAGACCTTCCCATACATTCGAACTAGGGAAGGGAACCATACCTGTCGAACCACACAGGCAAAGTACATAAGAGTCCAGCTCACTGCGTCAGGAATCACTAGCGATGGTGTGGCTACGAAAGTTAAATCAGCGCACAAAATGATCCGATCCCTCATACACGCAAGGCATATCTCCCCTTCCTCCTCAACGCCCGCAGCCCTTATGTTCTATAACACATTTGTCCGCCCCATATTCTAATACGGGTGGGAAATCCTCCAACCGTGCCAGGCGACAATCCATGAAATAGAAAAATTGGACACCACCCTTTTCAAAAACATATTGATGAAAAGGGGAACTCTACCTGCGCCCCACCGAAAAAAACTCCGTAAACTCTTCCAAATACCTAAAGCCTTGGAAAGACATCGCACTCTTGCCCACAAACTACTTTTCAACCAGCATCGGCAGGCGTCACTCGCAACGTCACATACAACCGCGACACCGAAAACAAGGACACAAATACACCAAGCTGCAAGAACGTTACAATTCATATCCACCTGCACCACGGAAGCGCTCCAGGAAATGGTTACCAACTAGATACCGCAAGGCGGGCGAACCGATAAGCACATTGTACCCAAATCTGCCCGAAGCAGCGGCAGAATGATCACCGCCCCGACCAAAGGCAAACTACCCCCGGCTCTCCGACTCCGAACCGCCAATCCTTTACATCGCGCCATGGCTCTGAGGTACCATTTGGGAACCTTCCCTATCCACCCACATAGCCCCGGCTCAGAAGTCTAATTGCAATCGAGACGAGACACCTACAGAAACTGAAAAACCCGGCAGCACCCGACCCTGACCTACAAAACATCACGCGCTCCATGGAAATCATCATGGAGCTAACCCCACAATGTGACCTAACGAGCCAACCACAGATCCGGGAACTGCAAATAGAAATCTCCCTCATATCGAACGAAACCCCAGGTTAGATCAGGAACAGTTATCAACATATAGTCAATAAGCGTAGGCGAAAACGACGACAGGGACCACCACCACAAGCAACCTTTGATTCCAAGTGTGGTCCTGAACATAAAGTTCGAAGGCCTGACCGAATAAAAAGAGAAAAATGTTACATTTTCAATTATAATTTCAACGATGTAACTGAGTGTGTATTCTTTCGTGAGATTAATTACTGTAATGTAAAAGCCAGGAATAATTTCCTACTCCATCACCCGTACGTGTTGTTACTCTATCCAACGGGGGACCCCGAATCAAGGGCTTTGTGACCCCTCATCTCGAGGATTTAGTCGACCGGAGAAGTACATAAAAGTACAGTTCAAGGTCCTATGGGGTTGAGCTCCGGTGCAGTCCTTCATTCATTCAGCAAAGAGCAAACAACCCGCAACAGGCCTCCTCGTAGGAAAAACCCCTCCATTGCGTCCCCTGCCAGCAAAGCTTCCAGAACCACCATATGCAGTAGCGCCATTCTCAGTGCGTCTATTGGCAAAAAACGTAAGGATCGTGTTGTTTTGAAGGAGGCAGAGGTAAATGTTTCGGGAATCCGCATGGATACCCATTGGATGTTGGCACAGGGTGTGTAAGGGGAGATGGCATTGATGCGGCCATTGGATTGTCCTGTACACTTTGCGGTCTTAAACTCACCACATCCCAATCCGAAACAGGGGTAACAACCTTATCGCCATTGGCAAAATCCACGTGGCCGACGGAGAGAAAACGTTGGTTTATCCCTTGAAATTCAAAAAAGGCGAAGAGGGCCCACCAGAAAGTTTAGGCCATATTTTCAAGGGAGATTTCTACTGCCGGGATACGAATACGGTGTTGGTGCGAGATATAGAGCAGTCTCAGAGTTATGACGAGGAAGATGTGGCCGGTGACGCTGGAGTGAAGTCATCCGGTAAGCTAGGAAGCTCCAGGCCACAGATGAGCGGTCCGAAAGCTCCCTTCGTGGAAAATATTCGGCTGATCAGAACGAAGAAGTGGGTGACAAGGAAGACAACATCGCCCTTACAATTGATGAAGATTACAAGATCGAAGAAAACCCAAAGGATAACGTGGTACACGGAATCACAACGCGTTCTTTTGACTTCTTAGCTTATGTTATGAAGGAACGGAATGTCCAACTTCAGCAGCTCACTTTGCATCCCGAAAACTTGCGCGATACGGATGCGAAAGTATTCAGAGGCATGTTCTACAATATGCTCGAGAACGGATACAACTACCCCTTCAGCTTCCTCACAGGCTGTATCCTTCATGATAATAATCAGAAAAACCTTCCATCGCATCTTCGAGCTTGCAGATGTCGTTTACACCAATAGAACTCTCGTAGCGGAGAACTACTCCGTAGTGGCAAATGGCTGTCATAGCTAG
This sequence comes from Bonnemaisonia californica, assembly GCA_032355485.1. NCBI lineage: Eukaryota > Rhodophyta > Florideophyceae > Bonnemaisoniales > Bonnemaisoniaceae > Bonnemaisonia > Bonnemaisonia californica. The sequence continues at coordinate 11,835 of JAUBNZ010000371.1, forward strand.
GAATAATTGAAGATAAGAAAGGCCAATTATAAACGGCTGTTTGCAAATTGAGACCCTAAAGCGGAAAAGCTGGCATGGATTACGGAGGCCCTTCGCATCTAGCTCTTTCTGCAGATGGATAGGAAGGTCATCAGTCGCGTAGAGGTATAGCAGATAAATGCGAAGGCCGCTGCAGCGTCAGCATTGACTTCTATTGATAGCTTATTCCATGATTCACACTCCGTTCTATCCTGCATCCACAACACAGCCATGGGCTCAGGATTTAACACCAAACAACTCCGAACTCTTGATATCGCGAAGATGATGCAGGAAAGCAGATGTCAAAATACGGGGAATGCTGGGACTCGTATACGTTGTGCACGGATGGCCCGGGTAATGCTGAAGGACCAAGGCTTCTTTCTTTGTCTGCAGGAGGTCAACATGGATGGCGCCCTTATCAGTACCACACATCTCTATGATGTAGTTTCTTGGGAATGGAAGTCGACGAAAACAGAATCCCTTAATGATCGATACGGTACCGGTGTACGTAAGCAGAAATGGTGAAAATACAAAAGAGGGGTTCAAGGAAAGGTACTTCTACAGGAACGAAGTCGAAATTACAGAATCCTCAGGAGTGCGTATTTCGACTACGGCAGAACTAAGGCTATTTAATTTAAGGAGTTTCGCGACGAGCATATGTGGAACACGCAGACGACTGCGTACTACATCAGTGAGTAATTCTTGATGGGTGTGGTACTCTACAATAACCCGTCTATAACTGAGAAAAAAATGAAGAGGAGGACGACGTCAATTGTTTTCCAAGAAGCTCCAGTCTCACGTTGCCCGGGTTCGCTTCCCGGAACTACAGATGAAGAATCGCATGGCGCTGGAGCACTACCTGGAGATCCTTCGCTCTAAGAGGAAACATGATGAATTTGAGGATCTGGATGCTGATGACCGTGCTCTTCCCCACCGAGACGTAATCATAAGCCTACAGCCAACATAAATTTTCGCCCGGCCACTGCGGGCACAGAATCGGGTGCATCTCAGACGGATAGTGGAAAGGGTGAATTAAGGAAGAACGCAGAAGTGACCCCGACGGAGAAAAACGGTGATCTCGATACGCTTCTCAATTGTTGGATGGGAACTAGTCCGGGAGTATCGAAACATGGAGAAATCGACTACAATTGCTATCTTATCCTGAAAGAATTATTTGCTGGGAACTGAGCCTCTTCTGACATTGCCCGGGGGGAACCTTGCTGTTTGGTCTCATTCCTTGGGCGGACGAAGGATAGAGATTATTAGGAAGGCATTTGGAAGCATTACATCCTGCGAAAAGGTCATAATGAAAGGCGGTGACCTTAAGAGCCCTCGTCTTTTAGATGCTCTAAACCCATTCTCTTCGGTCCGGTCGTGGAATGTATGCACATAACGAAAGAACTTCGCTCTAATTTCACATGCCACCAGAGAACACCCATGCTTCAATTTGGCTCGTATGGATACTGATGGAAAGGAATTGGGCTAGTGATCCATTTAATAACCCTTCTTGGATGATGTCACATTTGAGAGAGTGAAACAGGTAAGCAGTTGTTCACTTGAAGATCCGATACCTTCCGTGGTGAAGGCTGCGTCTCCCTCTTTATACTGTTCTAAACCTTCTACACAATCTCAGGAGACCTCCTCTCCTTCCTTATGATCACCTCAGAGTCTGCCACGAAAGTATTCGCCGTCCTTCATCGACCCTCTTCCAACCTAACCTGCCACGAAATCCTCTCCTGCAATTAATTCGCGTCTCTCTTCGTACTATTACGTGGCATAGCCTGCCAGGCCAGCAGTGCTACCGAAAGTACAGCAGCCCCTCTGAGCAACTGTATGACACAAACTGTTGCTGAGAGGCTCAAAAAGTCCGGATTGAGGCTGGATTCATGAATGGCAGTGGAGAGCCCTTCTTCGGAAGACGCCGTGTGCAACTCAGGGACCAAGGGTTCACGGTTTCGGAAAAATTCGCTTGGTTCGATCCTGTCACTATTTCGGACATTGCTACTTTGGATAAAACTGCGGATGGGTTTGAAAATGCAAAGAATCAAGCTATGTACGTTTAATAACAGAAAACCTTCCAATCAGAAGAATAACATGCCCAAAGCCATCACCGTGAGCATTCGAATCCCATCCTAAACTCCGGTGCCTCTTATTTCGAGTAGTTCAAGGATTCAAAAGCGAGAAACTCTTCCAAAGCACATGCCAACATGTAATGGAGCGGGTGAAATAGGATTAGGAAACCAGCGTTTAGGCTGTTTTGCGAACTCGTCAATGTTAGTATTTAGGAATGTCACTCGGTGGCACTGCCAGGTCAGCGCAAGTGACTGTCTGGTCTAATCGTTTTCAACAGTCAGGACACCCGCATGGTTCTGGTTGTTCGAATACTGAATATAGAATAGGAATCTATTGGAGAACTGTGGATGCCGAAGACTTGCGGTCGATTTCGCGTAACGAGGAAAGTTTGTCCCCTTCAAGTTGCGCCAACGAGGTCCAAATTCTTCATTGGAACGAATTTAGTAAGCTCTCAGGCTACGTCATTGTTTCTGTCGGCGACGAAGAGTATCCCATCTAGATTTTTCCGGCCTTGCAGTGATTTTTATTCGGTACGGCAGAGGAGTTGAAGTTGAAGTCTCTGGGTGGGAGCTTGAAATTCCAACTCCTTATAGTACCTTCCCAGTACGTGTTCGTTGGGAACTGATTTCTAACAAATGCAGGAGGCGGTTGGCCTGACCACGTTAAGGATTTGCGCCCCATAAAGTACCACTTGTTCTTCAATGACGCCACTTGGCTGCTCACGGACGATGTTTTATTCACTTTCGGTAGTCCCCTGGGCTGTATTGAGGACACAGATTGTATCTAACATGACGGAAAGAACGAATCAAATTTGCGTAACGACGCCGACCGAACCCCTCTCACGAAAGTGCCGTCATTTCCTGATTTAAGGTGCACCAACATGCCTGGCCTTGAAACTGAAGAATTTGAGAAACCGAACGCTCCTGAAATCAACCGTAACTTCAGCCAATACTACCTTCAGTCACGGTGGCGCCTATTTATTATGTTGTTGCTAGTAGTATTTTCGTCTCGTCCATACATTTCTGTATATTTTTTAATGAAGCAGTACTGTAGTTCTCCATCCATGTCCCAGAAATATGACCTATCGTACAACACCCACATATCTTCTAACATTCAGGAATTAAATTCCACTGTAATAGTGTGTGACCAGGCATGTGACTATGCCCCATCAAGAGGCGGGCAGGCTGTAATGAAGGTGGAGTGTAGCAAATTGGATTTGCACGGTATGAAAACCCGAGGTGGTGTGACAAATGGGAAAATCCTATTGGCTGCTATGTGACTGAATAATTCCTCCGCCGTCGCCGTTGCGGTCGGACATGGGGTCGGGTCGGGCCGGAAGAAGCACTATAAAAGGCAGCAACCCCATCGGGTTACCAACACAGGAGGGACGGACAAGTAAAACCAAATACCGACGGCAAAGGCAGTCGGGGGACTTTCGTACCCAATCTACGCGCTCCCTTTCTCTATCCTCCCCTCTGCATGCGAGCGAACAGCAAGCGACCTACAACAGTTATGGGCCCAGGGGTGGATGCAGAGAAAGGCATCGTGCGTGGAATCGCCAACCCGCCGATGTTCGAACCCGACATGGACCTTCTCGTATGGCGTCGGAAGGTTGCTAGTTGGGTTGATCTGATATCGACAGCGGCGGACAAGGGACAGGACTCACTCTACCGCACATTATTCGCCACTCTTGCCCGTCATCTGTACGACCGAGGCCTTCGTCAAGCACAGCAAAGTATCGTGGACGAGGCTCAGGAACAGGGAACCATCGATTACAAGCAGGATGATCAAGTCAAGGCTGTTCAACAAATAGTTGATCTAATCGCTCAACATCCTCCAATCGCCGTGGTTACCCGTTTGATTGATTCGTTCAACAAGGTCACTCAGTGCAAGAAGAAGCCGTCCGAAGACCTCACCCGATTCATCTCGCGTTATCGTGGACTAGCAGCCGAACACTTGATGAGGGCTGGGGCATCTAATTCTTCTCAGATTGGTGAATTGTTGGCTATAAAGTTGCTCAACAACGCTATGCTATCAGAGGCCTCACTCACCAACGCTAAGCTTCGCCTCATCACATTGGCAGAAGAACGTATCAAGATACCAAAGAAGAAGGTGTTGACTATCGGTATCGATGACACCAAAAAGATTGTCCACAGCATTCAAGCATTGTCGAATGAAGTTTCTAAGTACGACAAGAAAAAGTCGGAAAAGTATACGGAACTCATCACAAAGATGAAAATGCACCACAACAAAATTGTCGATGCTACTTCTCCGATAAGGAAGCAGCTCGATGATAGTGGCAAAACGGCAGATATAGCAAAGACTATTGCCTCATCTGGACCTCGTTGCATCTTGGGTTTGGACGACGCTGTAGAGGTCCTTCGATCTCTAGCCCAGACTCACACGACGCCTCATCAACAGCCTGTTACGAAGGCCCAAATGGATTCGGCGGTTGATCAGAAAGTTCGAAGCTTATTCAGTAACCCACCTGTGCCACAGAACAACAACGTCAACAACTTGAAGTCTGGGAAAAACAAAAAGCGCAAGAAGCCTACTCATGATGGGAAGTCTGGCCGAGACTTCAAGAAACGCCCGAAAATCTCGGACGTGATTGGAAATATGTGCATGGACTGTGTCAGTGACTCTCACAAGCGCGGAGACACTTCCTGCAAACAGCCAAGCTTCACCACTCGGAAATTACGAGAGGCGAGAGGAAAGGAGTCAGTGGACTCTTCCTCGGACGAGGAACCCGCCCAGAACTCGAGGTATTTTCGTCCAGGCTCTGCGCATTCCAAGGGCAAAAGAGCCTAGTAAGCGGAATCCCTTCGACATCTGATGTCGTACCATTGCATTCCGACTCTAATCCAATTCTTGATAAAGGATGTCCACAATCGGTGGGGGTATTAGGTCGGCAGTAGCTTTAAGCATTGCAATGGGCATCGACTTCAAACTGGAAACTCTAGATCGTGAACCGTTTTATCACGGCTACCGTGAAAACTGTAGTGATGCGGAACTCACAATAGGTATCTGGAATCTTCCACTTGTCGACTTGCAAGGGAATAAAATCACAATTCCGTTCTACATCACGAAGGGCAACGGTCTCCTTCTACTTGGCAACGAAGTGTTGAGCAGGTCTGATATCCTCAACACAATGGGACTCTTGAAGATTCCCGCAGACTGTTTCGTAAGTCTGAAAACAGAAGTCGCCCTTTCAACATACACGACGAAGGACGCCGAGCTTCGCACGCATTTGCATATCGTACCGGCCAATAGTGCGAAGTTCCGTAGCTAATTTGCATAAATCCAGGCTCTCCTTGGAAGCGATAGAACCAAACGGTCACCGCGAAGAACTGAACCAAGGTTCATGGGCAAAACAGCTAAGGGGTTTGCTACAAGGTTACACTTGTACTCACACATTCCACTTAAGGAGATGAAGGATCTCTGCAAATGGGGCGGAGTATTACAGCCAGTACTAAGCCAGGCTCTAGAAGCAGCAGTCGCGAAATGCACGAGCTGCAAGACCACTGGGAGGCCCCTCAACGTCAGGAAGTTTTCGTTACCTCTAAGATCATTCAACGAAGAAGTCGAGCTGCACTTCATGTGGATAATCGACATCACGAAGAGACCAATCTTGCACATGAAAGACAATGCCAGCGGTTATTGAGGTGCAGTAGTCGCAGGGTCTAGGGATATGGATGAGGCCGCAAGGCTATTTGAATCGCGTTGGGTAACGGTTCATGGAGCACCGGTGAGTGCTGCCTTCGACCAAGAGTTTGACAACAGCGACTTCGATCAAGTTCTTAAGAGACATGACATCCAAGAACGATCCAGACCTGCAAGAAGGCATTCCAAGACTGGCTCCGTGTAATTCGCTAACTTCACTCTAAGGAAGTTAGCTACGCGTCTATACAAGGACGCGGCACGGGACAGAGATTCAAAAGGGAGAAGCTTCTCCGAAGAAGAAATCCTCTCCCGGGCTGTCCTTGC
>JAUBNZ010000372.1:0-17900 GCA_032355485.1 Bonnemaisonia californica
ACACTATCGGGGAGAGTGTACCGCGCACTTAGTGTGAGTGTTCCCCACCAAGGGGTGTCAACCAGGCACCGGTGCACTTCGCGGTGCGAGGTGTCACACGTGGGTGGGCTTGTCGCCCTTTCCCCATCTGGCTGATGGGGAAGTTATCGGATTGAGCTGGGAATTCAGGGGTGCTAGCCAATGAGGCTTCGACGCGCCATAATGCCACTGGCATTCGTACTACACTGGACTTACAGTTCTGGGCTGCGATGCTGGCGGGGGATGGAAGGATCATTGCCGGCGGCGAAACTTCTTGGTGTATCCACACAGGCGCCGCCGAAGTTGGGTACGGTGGTACCATGGGCCGAAACATGACTGCAGGGTCCCCAGGGGAGATTTCTGTTCAGGGCATATGGTCCCCATTTTTAAAACTCAAATCTATTGCCTTCCAAGGGCTTATTTCTGTAAGAAAGGCTTTGGAGGACGCATTGGTATATTCCAGTATCCTACAGGACGATTGTATAATAATGCTACACGTGGACAATAGGGATTTATTCCATGTAGTGTCCAATATTTTTTCCTCCAATCAGGAGTTTATGCAAGAACTTCGTCTCCTTCACCGTACCGTCGTCAAATTGAAGATTGAGATTCGGGCCTCGTGGCTACCATCAGCCTTGAAAAAGCACGCGGATAGCCTGAGTCGCTCCTGGAACCTCGGAGATCCCGCAGCAACTCCATTCTTGCTAGCGTCCGTCGCATCATCGCTCCAACTAAAAACCGTGCGACGCTTTCGGCCTCTCGTGGAGGCACCAGCCGCCCGCTGCTAAGTGATGATGGTCCAATTCACGGAAGCATGGGGAGACGGACACAGCAGGATTTGGAACCCACCGCTGCCATGGATATGGGACACTCTCTCGAAGATCAAGGAATAGAGGGCCCACGGCATCATCGTAATTCCCAACTGGTCAGGCGCACCGTGGTTCGAACTATTAAGGCAGCTATCACTCGCGTCGAGAGTGCTAACACCAGGGGCGGACAAGCAGCTGTTCATTTCAACCCACGGGAACCCAGCTTGGGTGTTGCGACTCGCCGAGGTAAGGACCCGCCATCCGCAGCTCTGCAGCGAAGAATCGCTTGTCTCTTCCCTCGAACTGCAGCAGGCAGGGCTGCAGTGAGCCTTTCAGGACACTGTTTGGCAGTAGCTACTGACCAGACGAAGAGTAGCCACTGGCAGAAGTTTCCGACCTATTGTGCAGATAACGGAAATTAGCCTCTACCGTCTTCTGAAGGAATCATCCTCGCATAAATTGGCCACCTGTTCGAAGAACATCATATCCACGGACGCTCTGTAGACCACTACTTATCTGCTATCCGCAGGAGAGATTCACGAGAAATCATGAGTTATCCTCTAGCCAATGGACACAACAGGGATCTCCTACGAACATTCCGTCACCAAGACGAGCAACGAGGGGTATAGCATGAATAAAGAATTACAATCCCCTCCGAAATCATTTCTAGGATTCGCCAACTCCGCTTCGAGGCTGACGCCTATTCGCTCATGGAGCATCAAGAAGCGATGGTGGAGTTTCAATATTTGCTTACTTAGAGAGAGTGCTCTGTGCGTACACTACAATTATGTGATGTCGATGTTCGTTGTGGACGTCAATATGGTATGGACGTCGAATTTAAAGGGTTTATGGCGCTAACAGCCCGACCACGTACACTCAAAGGCCCATTAATTTGTGGTGTAGGCGCTTGTGCGCTAACCTGCTATCACAATGCGCCTTTGCTCTCGCAGCGAAACCGACAGTTGCTTTACAACCACGCTTCTATCTACGACTTGATTCATCAGCCAGTGCGGAATTGTACTGGGAACGTCCTGGCCTCACTCTCAGGCCCCAAGCCATATCAAACGCCTCAGTAGCCTTTCTGAACAATCTGCAAATTTTGCCTCCTCCGATGTGTACCTACTCCTCGCACAGCTTGCGAAGCAGAAGAGTTACAGCACAAGTGTTGATCAATTTCCTCCTAGCCACAACAGTTGCGCGGTGCGGTTGGCGCAGCAGTTCCATGGTGGTCAAAGTGTATTTTGATTCTCGGCTTCACCTGTTTATGGAAATGACAGTTTCTTTCTGGTGGCTGGCCGGCTCTTCGCCCCTGCCACTCCCACTCCCTCAGTAGGCTCCGATTGTTGATAGCCACTATCTCCGGTTTTGGATTTCAGTATGTATCCCGAGTACGCTTGACGCTTTTGCAAAAGATCATTCCAACGATAGGGAGCACCGCCGAGCGTCTTGGCACGGCGCAGGTCCCAATTGAGAAAACGACGTGCTGCAAGGTGCACCGCAGTATATGGGGTACAGTACCGTAACGGCTGTTTCCTGACAGGGGATCGTCGAGTACTGTTTCTATCTACGGTGCGCCAGTCAGCTTGTTACGGTGGCACATACACACGGCTGCATATTATATTGCACAAAATATAAGGTCCGTCCTGCACGCCGCACTCTACAAATTTTTGCTAAGTTCTTTCCATCGTTCTCCCTCCCTCCCAACCCATCTCCTAGACATTTCAAATCCTTTTCTTCGATTCTACACGAACTTCTACCCTTCAGCCGGGCTCCGTGCCCCCAATTCTAACGGTATTCATTCGTTGTTGTGATTTCCATGATGACAATAAAGGAACAAATTTCCTTTTCATGAAGAATTGCTAGAATAACATCGTCAACGGCAGGTGCTCTCTCAATATCTCTAGTAGAGAACGCAGATCCAGTGGTTCCAACCCCGGAATGAGAGGGCGTCGATGTTTTCGTATTATAATTCAGTATTGTGGGAAGCTTATGAGATTTTGCTCCTATTTCACATCTTCCCATTGAAGCCTCCACTGAATCGACGAAAGAGACATTACAATATACGTTCTGAGTTCCCAAGGGAGTAGCAAACGTATTTTATCTTCTCGTAAAGGGGGTTGCAAAGATTTTAACTTGTCCCGTGGGGGAGTAGCAAATATACGTTCTCTTCTCCGGAGTGTAGTCACGAACTCACATTCGGAACTCCGATAAAGGCCCCCCAGTTTAGCTGCTGGTTTTCTCAAACTTAAACTGTATCGAATTCCCTGGGACTTGATATTGCCATCTGTTCTCAAACTTAAAACTCGTACAAGCATCAGAATGAGTCTGCTGCACCGAGTTGCATACTTGCCCTCAGTGGTTTCTATTTTGAAGTCGAATTGATTCGTTTTTTGCGTGACACATGGAACTGCAACTGCCGAAAGCACCTCTCGACCTTTCATAATATCTCCCCTAGTCTTCTCCCTGACAAGTTGGAATAATATTGTTGTACTTTCTTTCACACTTCTGCTCATATCTTTCTCAAGATTGCAATTGCTCACCTTGCAGCCCCCCAAGAGAATCACAGCATCATTCTATCCTACGGAGAAGTTTTCCAGCTTCTTTTCTGCACGAGTGGAAGCAAAAATGCTGATATCTCCCTCTTGTTCACACTGAATCCCTCCTCGTATTCCACAGCGTCCACACAAGATTCCTAGTCCCTGTAGCAACTTCGATCCCGGCGGCGTTTCCCAGCGGGGGTGTACCATTCGCTTGAATATTGGGAAGAAAAGCAGTTCTCCCTTCTTCTTCCAAAGAGATTGCCCGGGTACGCAGTGAGATTTTCGAAAATCTGATTAAAAGCTGTACTTTTCTTGTTTCCAGAAGTCCGCACATTTGCAGTACGTCCCTTCCAGGGGGAAGGAAACGGATGCAGGAAGGCACTCGAAGAAGTCAACGATGCGGATACCTGGAATCTCCGGAAGAGGTTCGTTTGAAGTGCATGGGCTAGGTGTCTCTAAACACGTCCGGGTAAGATCGCTCTGTACGTCGTTACGGTCTCTCTCAGCTTGTAAGACCTCTCAGAAGGTTTTGTATTGGGACTTACTCAGGCAGTGCCTTGTCTTCTGGAAGTTTTATGAAAAGGACTGTTAGTTATTCCGAATTGCTGTTCTGCATGACTCGCAGATCAGGAGCAGGAGAGTACGAGGGAAACCGATGCCAGCTTCACTAACTCTCTAGACATTTCACACATTGAATGCAAAGTGAACTAACCTACAAAATTGCCAGCAAGAATCCTTGCGCGTGAGGCTTACCTTAAGGGACCCTACCCTTTTCGGTATTTCATTGAGATTCTAGGAATCTGGGACAAGTTCTACATGCATTCTGAGTACCCCTTCTGTTAATTCGATCGTATGGTAATATTTCCCAAAACAAATGACTACTTGACGCAACTATCTCTCGCAATGGCAGCGACGGAAACCGTGGAACGGTGTGAATTGTCACTTAATCATCGTACAGCTGCCAGAGTAAGTTTAAACCTCTCATGTCTTCTGCCTGCACTTCACCCTTTCCCCGAAGCCTAATCGCATGCAGTATGGAAATTGGCGTTTTCGTTGGACGGCACTTCCCTTTTCTTCCTAAGATATCCCATTTTCAAGAATCCCATACAGTAAGTAACCTTAGAAACATTTGTTCGGGAATCAGTAATGTTCTAGAGATCGTTAAAATTTTCAATTGGATCACCTCAAGAATCTTATACCTCTCGTAACCTGCCATATTCATATGGTTCATTTCTTTCCAGGTTCCGATTTCGGCGTTTCCAATCAATTCCAAACATACTAAAATTCATTACTGATGTGTAGTAATGCCTCTGAAGCAGATAGCTGGCATACACGTGCCCAACCTAAGAGCCATGAAGTTGAAAATACGCCCTCGGACATGCTATACAGTAATCAATCCGATTTATATATAAATTTTATGCCACATACGTCATACTGTATATCACGTCATACAGTAGAGGACCTTGACAGAACTCGGTCACAAGTCGTTTTTCCCAGCAATGCTTATATTGCTCTCGAGATCAACTTTGTTTTCGGTCATGGGCTACTCCCGAATTAGTTTCCCGAACAAAATTTCGGGAGCTGCAACGTATTTCCCACCAATTGTGCCAACCAATGGCGAAATAATGAAATTCGGATGGCACGCTTGTACTGCATATGTTCGGACATACACGAGTAATGAAAATTCGGGATTTTTGCCTGCAAGCCCGAATTTATTTGACAAATACCTCCCTCCGAAGGGTTGATACAATTATAGAATTTCAGAAGTGCCATCATCGTAGCATTACGGAAGTTTCCAATTGCAACTGCAGCACACATCCTTGCAATGGAATACTGAAATTGCTACATATTTCTAAATACCAAACGTCGTTCCAAATCATCGTCCGACCTTCGGCTATTGAAAATCCAAGATCATGAATCATGCTGGACTTTGAAAAGCCGTCCTCCGGTTCCCTCTTGCCAAACGACTGGAAATTTCGATCTCGTTTCCAAAGAAAAAGATGTAATTTACTGGGGTATTGCTCCCTAAACGATTGCGGGGTCAATTTAGATCCATTCATGAGTCGATATTCTATCCAAAAAAATTCTGTTCTTCGAAATTTCGAGTGTTCCACGGAGGATCGAACGTACGTCCGGATCTTCTCTTGATGAAATTTCATTCATTACTTACAACTAATTTATGGTTTCAAAGCGTACGAAGTTACTTGGAGTTTATTATTCCTCTAAACTTCACACAATAAGCTTCGGTTTGTAATCTTCTACGAAGCTTCAGAAGTACGTTCGCCCCTAATGTTGAAGAAGGTTTCCTACGATACACAAAAAAGATATTTGTTTACGAATCAGCTGAGGTTCATTGGAGTCCCAGGTTCGTATCTGCAAATAATTACCAGAGTATTCCTTGCATCCGCTGAGATTCAAATGTACGTTCGTGTATTCCGCTGAGACGGAAATTATAGATATTATGCCCAAACTTTCAGAGTTTTCCATGATGGTACTTGGGAACAAACGTTTCGACTTTCATATATTCTGCAAGATGAATCGGACCATGCTCCCTCCAGGTCAGCAGGCCACCTAAGCTCAGTTTAATCAGAAATGTTCTTTCTGTATACCTTCCCATTTCGGTCTGTGATACTATATTTTCATGTTAAATTAAAGCTCATTGGAACTGACCAACTATAATATTAGTCGAAAACCCTTTTACCCGGAAAGGTTGTAATCTATACGGACTAGGCGAACTGACCCAATCAATTTGAAGTAAAATTTAAGTTCAGCCGATCAGACCCAGGGAAAAAATAGAAAAAGAACCCTCCTAAATGAACCTATACGGTGGGTCAGTTCGGCTGAAACCAATGAATTACATTAAAATATCGGTGTTTGGGTCAGTTCGGCGCTGGAAATTGGACTTTGAAAGCCTATTGCCCAATACCCGGATTAAGTCACTGCTGGTCTTTTTCTCTTGTAAATCCTGATTTCGAGGCATTTTGAACTATCCATTGTACAACGTATGAGAGTAGTACGTCAAACGTAATCTCCGGAGAAATCTACAAACACGTGCGACACCACACACAGAGATTTTCTCTTTACTCAACGAGGCATACCAGCATCAGGTCAAGACCTCTGCTCGTGGTTCTTCTAGGGCATGAGATCCCTCGGAATCCCAATCAATACCAATAATTACAGCCAGTTCCCCTCCGGGGCCGTCAAGAATTTCATGAGGGAAGTTGCATGAGATGATATGGAGGGTGAGGTAATCAACACTATGCATACCCTGGCAGGTCATAGTGAATCCACCGCTCATAGCCTCTACGGGCTTCCAGTCTGGACTTGAGAAGCCTCTGCCCTTCTGAAATGGAAATCTTCCGCCACGCTTCAAGAAATTTGCATCATGCTCTCGGTCTTCCGAACCCGACTCCTAACCGAAAATCCTTCTCCAAGAACTCAGGAAACATTTCCTCCCTCGTTCAGTCGAAAATTGACCCCCTCCAAGATTTCCTTCCTCCGTCAATTATCGACACACTATTCCAAACGCAGAAAACATCTTAACCTGAATTTCGAGATGGATTCCATCATCATGAAGTTCGATGAAATACAAACTTCCATTGCCACAATCAACACTGAGAAGGCTTTCCAGACGTGACACTGCATCTCCACTTCCGCCAGAGTCCCAGCCGCCACTTAAGAAGCTCAAGGTAAACTCTACCGCATTCTTTCCCTCAATTCTGGATCAACTTCGCCTCTTCTTCCGAAACGACCAAGCCTCCTTCCGTTCCAAATAATTGTGCCACCCTGTTTAACACGGTGTTGAAGGGCTCCTTGACGCCCTATTGTGCTACCCACCGGTGCAGGCAAATCTCTCATTTTCATTTTCCCAGCGTTCGTTTACCCGGAAAAGGTGTCTATCCTCGCTGTTCCTCTGGTCGCTCTGCAATCGGACATAGATAGAAGGTGCGCAGAGTCAGGAATTCAGGCCGTTCCGTGGGCACACCGAGATTCGTTCGGAACACCCATTGTTCTAGTAAGCGCGGAACATATCTCTCAAACGAATACAGTTCATTTTTTCGAAAGCTCAGCATTACGGTTTAGTTCATTCCATCTTTTTTGAAGAAGGGAATCTAATTTTCGTATTTTATCCTTTCCGACCGGCATTAGCAGAAGTCTGGAAATCAATACGTCCTCATAGAGTCTCCTGTCCTATCATCAATTTGACAGCAAGAGCTCATCTTACCGCATCAAATTCCATATCTGTCTCACGCAAAATGCATAACTGGAATACAGTAAGGGCATCAACCTCCCAAGAAAATCTCCCCTACGCTATTCGAGATATCCAGCAGAATATATGCGAATTGAATATCTTCTAAAAGTGAAGAAGTTTCTTACAGACTTCCCGCCTTCTGCCAAAAAGGTCATCTCTTACGTCCAAACCCGTTGGGAAGCATTACGTACTGCAGAAATGCTAACCTTGGAATGCCATAATTGCAACTCATTCTTCTACCACGGTGGAATGACACCTGCAGATCGAACAGATTCTTACGAAGCATGGATCAATGGCCACTCCAGTGTCGAAATTCCTTCAGCAGCAAGAAAAACATCTCCGGTAGCAGTACGATCTGCCGCAGGATAACACCAGACTCCTTCACAGATAGAATCACTTACACCGAGGGAGGTGTATCGCGTTGCTTTTCTCCCTGCAATGATGTGTTCAAATGATCTCAGCACTGATCCCGCCGGCGATTCCTTCTCCCCACCGTATTTTACACCAGGGATACAGCAAACCCAGTATCCCGCTCAGCATATATATTCTTCTCCTCTTCCAGCACATGCACATTACCCCGTTTTTCCACTCCTACGAAGAAATCCTCCCTCGAAGATTCACAAGTCTGCATCAGCAGACGCACCTTTTCTCGTGTATCGTGCAAAACATTTCTGGAACGCTTGCCAAGCTTTTCCCGTTATGAACCGCAACGAAATATTACACTGAACTGGAGACATCCGTTAGAAATTATTTATGGTGAAGTTCCTCACTTGCTGGGCTTCTGGATTAAATCTGCGGCATTTCAAACGTTCAAAGTGCACTAGGATGAGAACAGGTGCTACCGTTGCTCTCTACGAACCTTTAACGGCCAGGAAATGCACCCTATCGGAACATATGGCCGCAGAGATTTTCTTCTCAAACCCATGGTACGGTTGGCGATTATAGCTTTGTAGGACAGATCCACACACTCAATGATTACTTCCTCAATTCCAGAGAAATTGAAGCTGGACAGCACTGCTGACCTCTGCACATGGCTTCTAAGAATATCGGGAGAAGAAGAGCTCAGTTTGGATTTCATGTCTCGGTGGCTTTCATCCAATATTCTTCTTTGAGTAAACAGCATCTTTGAAAGTTCTGTTTTCAATGCGGTCCAGAATCCAAACCAGTAATACTAAATCAAAATCCGAATGATCCCACAAAATTCTGTCTCGAACCACTGCAAACTGTGTAATTTCCAGGTAGTTACGGTATAGGGGTTGAGTGTTCTCTGCTATCCTTTTAATACTCATAATTCAAAATTGATGTTCAACTTTTCCGGCCCAAACCTATACCGAATCAGTTCCTGCTTCCCACTTGGGAACAGAAATCACTGCTACCACGGAAGCTATACTTCAGGAGGAACGGGAAAATGATTCGAATCCCTACATCATGCCGGTGTGGTGCAAAAGAAAGTTTCAGCTTTTATCCTCTGAGTTTTAAATGCTTTATCTATAGGGCTCATACATTCCACTGGCACAAGCAATAATTTACTCTTTTCCGTTATTCAAAGATACTTTTCTATACCTGTATGAAATTGTGTGACTTTTTGACCCCATCAGGGTACCTCATGCCGATATCAATTCTCTATCACTTTTCGAATACTCCCAATCCTGATATACACATCTCCAAAATAGTGCCACCCAATGTCAACCGCCTATTAATGCTGTGAACACATCACGCCCAACTGTAATTCTTTCTTACTTTTCGAAATATCTCATTCGATAAATATCTTTAATAATATTTCTACTAGTAACAGCTTGGGATGTGGACGGCCAGAGGCGAAAATCATCATTCAATGTAGGGAATTTTCTTTATTTCGTCGCCAGGTTATTGTTGGATTCTAAGGTTAACACGGCACCAGGCGGGAGAGGAGGAGCATGAACACCCGGCTGGCTCCCCGACCAAACGTGACTTCGAGCTTGAGAGGCAGCAGCAGCTAACGCGTCTTTCCAACCCGTATCGTCGAACACGTTGAATTATGTGCCAGGGGCACCGTGCAGACGGGTTACACGGCCCGTCGTGGTTGCAGGGTGGGAGATTTGTACTAGGCAAGAAAACATGGTTTGAAGATAATGGTTGAGAGTGCAAAATCGTTTCCATCGGTCCCGATGCTGGATTGCATGGATTTGAAGGCGTTCTCGGAAACACTCTGTTGTGGCGCCCCCGTAACGGAAGCTATGGGGCGTGATCGTCGAATTCTCGATTTTGAACGTCGTTCCTACGATTCGATGGATGTGCGATCTGAAGACATTAGCGGAGGAGCATAACAGCAAGCCCGAGAGCTGCTCCGCGGTAAGAATGCGTAGGAGAACTCTCAGCACCTCAGTAGGCACAGTTACGCTTTGATATTCGCCAGTTTCCGTCTGCGGTAGGACGATGGTGGCAAAAATATTTCCTGTAGGGTGTGATTTGAAGAATAGAAGATCCCTATGGATCCTTTTCAACTATTCAACGCGTAGATAACAGTAAAAGCTGAGTAGTACTCCGACTTTCATGCCGAGGCAGTTCTCGTAGAGGAAGGTATATGCGATACAGAGCGCTAGTTCTTGCGGGTACAACATGTATTGCTGGATGGGCAATTCTAGTGACCAGCGGCATAGAGCTTTCTGAGAAAGCGCTAGTTTTTATTGAGTCCAGGACAGAAAAGATTAGAGCCGAGCGGGCTCGTTCACTGCCCGCTCGCCCTACACCTACTTTGGCCTCCAAAACCTGAGAGTAGTAACTGAGGAGGATGCGGTCAAAAACGTCCCAATTTCCAAGCGGGAGCGACGAGTTCATTTAGTAGTCGAGAAATGGTTTCAAATCGTTTTGGTATGCAGCCAAGGTATTTGGGGGCAGGCTGGCCCTCACCAGCTATTACAGATCTTCTGGGGGCATCTGAAGGGTTCTGGTCAGACGGAAGCCAGATGGGCTCGTCTGAAACGTCAGCGGCTAGGAGCATAGAAGCGATACGGCGGCTAGCCCTGCGCTAACTTGGTGCTCTAGACTTCCCTTTCCCAAGGAGGTAGCAGAAGACTTGAGAATCCACGTGAAGGAGCGCTCCGCTTTTTCAACTGTATTGTTAAGATTTGTTTCGCGATTGGAATCGCGAACGATTCCCTGTGTTAAGGTACCGACTTTCTGGCTCCGCTATTCTATCCTATTCGAAATTTCCCAATTGCCCTTTTTGGAAAAGAGTTGAATGGATGAAACCCGGCGAATCACTACTCCGGCGGCTTTGATTTTCCGCGCGCCAGCGTAGCCAAATTCATCAATGAGCAAATCCAGGGACCGCGCCAGAAGACCAACCTCGTAATTTTTCCGCTCACTTTTCTCCCTCCCCATACGCGTCTCACGCGCATATTTGGTTACAGATCCATGAATAGTCACACTTCTTCCTTAGAGAATAGTAAAAATATTGCAAAGGGTATCATATTGCATATATCAGTAATGTTCCGAGACCAGGCCCGCAACAAGATTCAATATACCCATTGGTACACGAAAACAAAATTCGACGTTATGTTCTAATATGAAATTCAGGAATCACCTTTTAAGCTACTTCGACCAACACATAATGTGATTTTGGCAGTGGCCCAGAAACTTCATCCATCTGGATGATGCACTTCCCGAGGGTTTTCCAGAGCAGAAATTGGCGTGAGAATTGCTCTGCCCGTTGGAGAGACATTGCAGGAACCAGACTTTAGATTGCGTGATCGCCTTCTCTAGAAATTATAAAAACGTATTTACTGATATATGCTCTACCACAATGATTGGAATATCCTCGGATGGCCCGGTGATTTTTTTCCAATGTTCTCATTCCTGTATTTTCGTAAAAATCGATGCAGTGATTCAATATTAAATTTGGGCCTCGTTTTGTACGAAATATATGAAGATAGAGAGGATCAACTTAGCTGTAGCATAGAAGCTTCATCCGTCAAGATGACATAATTCTCGAGGGTTGCCTACAGCCGAAGTTGGCAGGAGCATTGCTCTGCCATAATGATGGCAGTCGCATAAATCAATTCTTATATTACATGCTCGCCTTCTCTGGGAAGTATAAAAAGACTTACATATATGATTTCTACCTGGATTCCCGTAATATGTTTGTTATGTCAACCAAAGTTCTTCAAGGTTGTTTTCTAAAGAGACATTTTTTCGTTAACAGCACTTCAAGTACACGAAAAAGGAAGCATTCTTGAGATAGTGGAGGAATTCCTCGCCTCTTGCAGAAATGACCTTGTACGTTTATGGCCTCTTATTTCTTATAATACACTTTGCGATGTTTTCTCAATGTTAATAGAGCGACATAAAGAAAAGAACAACGTATCCTGTCAGATTTGCTATTTGTAAACCTAACATTACAATGGTGAGACTGGAATTCAATCTACAATTCGCCTTTATCACGCGCTATCACAAGCGCTGAATCCAGAATGAATTAAATTGACCGCGTTAGGATGATTAAGAAGGCATACGAAGGCTTACGATTCGACAGTGGAAATTCCTTTGATATGAAGCGCATGTATGACTTGCGCGGGGAGTGGAGAAAGAGTATGGGAAAATTATGAGCACTAGTGGTCATTTCAGAGTAGCAGTCGGGCCATTCGCACGTTCCTGTGTGACAATTACGATCGCACATGTTGACAGCCTTTGTTTTCAAGGAATTATTTTCAGGCTTATCTGCAACTTAAAAGAAGTGAAGGCATTCATCAAGTACTTTCATATTCGAGGAGCTGCGGAGACTTTCATGGCCAAAGCAGCATAATCAGTAGGATTGGGTGATTTCGCAGAATCGTTACTTGCCAAGCAAAATGACGAGAGGAGACGAGTGTTTGTTGGAGGATCTATTAAGTACCTCCGATCTGTGCCTGCCTCATGTGTAGCCAGCGCCTGCGCAATGTACTCAGCCTCAGTAGATGACCCTGCAAACACCTTCTGTAGTCCAGATTTCCAAGAGAATAGAGTATCATTAATGGTGAACACATAGCCACGGGCGGACTTCCTTGTAGAAATTTCGCCAGCCCAATTTGCTTTAGTGAACCCCACCACATCAATTCCCTTATCCCCATCGAACACCAGTCCTAACTTAGAACTTTACATCAGATAGCGGAATACAGTCTGGGCGGTCTTCCAAAGCCTCTCGCCGGCGTTGCTGGTGAGCCTTGCGAGCTTGGATACAGCATACATCACGCCTGGTCGAGTAGTCACAGCGATATATATCAAAGAACCCATGAGTCCCATGTACGGAAAACCTTCCTTTCCGTTGCCCTCCCCCTGAGCATATACCTCCAGGTTGCAGCCCGGGACCATCGGAATATGGGCTCAAAACGCACCTTGCATGTTGAAACGGCTCGCCATCTTCTCGATATAACTTTCTTGCGTGGTAGACAGAGATTTGCAGCCCTCGTCTCTCGAGATTTTTTTGCCCAAGAAGAACTTGGCTACCTTCATGTCCCTGATCTCAAAATGAGCTGACAGCACTATATTGACCATTTCAAAATTTTCCATTTTCTTCCAAGCAATTCATGCATCATCCACATATACCAAAATAAACGAATAGGTACCGTCTGCATCTTTGTACACGAAATGTCATGCATCTCCGTGTGCTTGCTCAAACCCACACCCCTCCATTATATACTTGAGTTCTTCATACCAGGCCTTCGATGCCTGCTTTAGTCCATACAGACCCTTCCTTACCTTCCATACGTTTGCTCTCTATGCAGTACAGTAAGACATACGTAAGGCCTCTGGAAGGTCCGGCATGTCCATGTAAATATCCTCCTGTAGCTTCACATTCAAGAAAGCCGTCTTGATATCTCCCTGCTCCAATTCCAAGTCATTGGACGCCACGAATGCGAGGAAGAAGCGTAGAGTCTCGAATCTCGTCATTGGCGAGAATATCTCCTGGTAGTCTACAACTCGAGCCTGCGTAAAGCCCTGGTCGACCAATCTAGCCTTATACCGAACCACTTTACCTTCTGAATGCCTCTTTAGGTCATATACCCATTTGCACTTCACAGTTTTCCGACCCTGCGGAAGTACAGTATCTTAGTAGATTTTATTCTGTTCGATTGAATACATCTCCTCCGACATGGCCTCAGCCCATTTGGCATTGCCATACCTCTGTAAAGCCTCTCCAATAGACTGAGGCAATACTTCTTCTCCATGGTCGTTGATCTCCTGTGCAGTCAGAAAGGCCAACATACTGGTTTCAACGTAGCGGGTCGCCTCCCGTACCTGCCTTCTCGGTCTATCCACTGAAATAGACCTTCCTTTCTGAGCATTACCGGAAAACACATTACTGTCTTGGGAATCACTGTCCCCACTACACTCGCTGTTACTTTCCTCAGGACTGTCCTTGGTATAGTCTTGGGTATCGCCATTCACACCTTTGATTGGTACAGTACCGTCCAAGAACGCCGGTGGTGGCACTGTATTGTACAGTTTTTCCATGAAGACAATATCATTGGGAACAATCACACGGCCTTGCTGAGGCAAGTAGATACGGTATGTAAATGGCGCACCTTCCTAGCCTACTTGCATAGCACGCCAAAGTTTAGAATCCAACTTACCCTTCAAAAACCGCTCTGGGTTCTTGACATTCACCTCCGATCCAAATATCCGCAAATGAGATACTTCCAGCCTCTTAACGGTCATAATGTCATACGGTGTCTTGCCTCTCAGAGAATCCTGCGTAGAGTCCGTTAGGGTACCGTCCTGGAAATAGGCTACAGTATACAACGCCTCCATCTAAAGCTTCTTTTAGTCTTCCAAATCAGTCGACATGTGTATCTCCTCCAAGATTGCTCTGGCCTTCTGGACGAACGTCCTCTTCCAGCGCTCTGCACTTCCATTTGATTCCGGCGAGTATGGTGGATTCGTCTCGTGTTTAATCCCCTTCTTAATGTAGAAATCCTCCAACTCGTTATACGTATATTCCTTCGCTCTGTCAGACCTCACCCCGACTGCTTTCCGTCCGGTCTTATTTTCTGTCACATTAATGAAAGAAATTACAGATTGTGGCAAATCCGACTTCTTTTTGAATTCGTTAATCCATACTGCACCACTGACATCATCAAGCATGGTCATACAGTACGTTTCCCCAGATAGATCCACTGCTGTCACCAGACCCATCAAATCTGTATGCAGAAGCTCCAATACTTCCCTCTTTTGTTTCGCCTTTCCTCTATGCGGAAGAGCATCGGCTTTACCGGCGCTGCCCTCATTGCACACGTCAAAATTGATTTCCTGGATTTTTAATAAATCCAGACCATCTGCTGCCTCTAGGCGAACCATTTTCACCAAGATCTTCGTCCAGTATGACAAGTGCGCCTATGCATCAGCTTCATGCCGTCTTCTTTCCCTGCGCTAAACATAGCACTGGCCGTCCCGTCACTATTCCAAAGGCACATCCCTGTCAATTCGCAAATGTTACGTTCCTTCCGTGAACCAACCATTACTACATGACCGTTGTACTTTGCGATCATTTTTGTAGTGGCTGGGGGTATTCAATTGCTATCCCAGCCGCCTGGGCCTTAGAGACAGACATACCGAATTGGTTCGGATACTGGGCATGTAGGGCATATCCTGTAATCCAAAATCATAATGTTCTCGTCAATATTCAGCTGGAGCATGCCGGAAAACCCGAAAATGTCTCCTCTTTAGCACAATAAGGAAAAATGGGTGATCGACTAAGATTTTTGGTCTAGTTTCCCTGAAAACAGTAGACGTCCAGTTCAGTGGGGTTTCGAAGATTGTTAAAGTATGCATATTTTTGCAAGAAGGGTAAACGTAAGTCTATTCTCGGCTAAATTATTCGGTCTAATAGTCATATGCTAGACGCAGGATATAATATGGTGTGTTGTACGCGATTCTACGGAATAATGTATGTTTCAGAAAAACTAAATTAAATTGACCAGTTTCCAATGGATTAAATTCCATTAGGTACACCAGCCTGTTTTTAATTTAATTTAATACTTCTCACAAAGAAAAGAAGACGAAATGATTCTGATATGTACCCAGTTTACAAAGCAGCGTCAAGGTCCATACTTCTAAACTTCCTCAAAGGACTGGCTATCATTTTTAATACCGTAGTGATCACTAAATGCAGTCAACTCTACATATAAAATTCTAGTACAGGCGCTGGATACACTATCATCCCCTTTGCTATCATTAAAGAATAGATTGTGTTTAGATTTAATTTTTGTCTGCACCGGGAACGGTAGTGGGATACGTGCAGTTGATGGAACTTCATCGGAAGGTCGGCCACGAAGCCTTTTTAAGGCCGTCTGAAAGCCCACATGCCGAGTGCAGTAATTTCGGAAACCGCCATCTATGGCATCCCTATGGAGCCATTTCCGATGCATCACGTTGACATCATAAGGCGGTAGTGGCTAAGTCATTGTAAGCTCCTAGCACTCCTCACTGTCACCCAATTTTAAAATATTACCTCCAACAGAAACTCCCGATGGCAAGACAATGGCCGCTGTTATCTTCTTGTCCATCCTCCTCGGGCCCATCCATTCCGACTGCAAATACAGTGGCCTGATACACAGGGGGACACCGAAAAGCTTAATTCCGTCCTCATCCACCTCTGAATTTGATGGCTTGAGCTTCTTTGGAGAAAGTGCGATTTTAGCCGTAAATTTCCTATCCAACTTTTCGCAATCAACATCTGTTCGGTAGAACATAGTTAGTAATACATTATTAGAGTAAACAAGTCACTTGGGGGGTCTTCGCCCCCCGAGTTCTTGACAGCCCTGCCTTCGCCTCCTAAACCTGGGCGGAAGAAGAATTCCTGCTTGGGCGAATTGGGCCAGAACGGGAGTTGACGAAGGCCCCGCCTTTCCAGAAAACAGTTCCTACTAACTAAACAGTAGCACTAGATAGTACAGTACACAGTAGCACTTACAATAGTAATAGTAGAAGTAGTTAGTGTATATAGCACTTAATATAATAGTAGTGCAGTATTAGTAGTACCTTTTTAAGCGACTAGGCAAGCCGAAACGTAGGGAGGCGGTTTGAACCAGTTAAAAACACGTCTGGAAGCAAGCAACTATTCAGTACTGCTGCTCCCTAGGTCCCTTAGCGGTACTCTACTGAATTGCTACTTGCCAGGTAGACAAACAGATATTGAGCTTTCCTGCTGCTGATTTTTCTAATGGACAGGTTTAGTCGCGCATGGTAGAAATTTACTAATAAAAGATTAGTTTCTGCGGAAGCACCTCCCCCTTCGGGACTCATACTTAGTACTATCATTATATATAGGTGACAAGGAACGCTCGTTGGCCTTCCGCCCCCAAGCCCCGCATCCCCGGACGGTGGTTAGCATTTGGGGAGCTTCGTTGCTTCATGTTGAGCAACTCTTTGAATAACAGCTTATAATTCACGCACGTTCACTGGTTCTTCTTGGGATTCAAATCTAATCATATCCTGCTAACAGAAACACAATTGCAACTAAAGGACTTTCCAATGAACGGCCAGCAGCCTTCGGCCCTGTATCATGGCATGTTACGGAGTTAGGAATGTTTGAATTTCAGCGTCTACCGGGCGACCTGCCTCGGAGGGTTGAGTAGACGGCCGCACATATCAGCTAGTTCCTGGAGACTTAGCAAAGTTCGTGCCTCAAACAAATGATACCCACAATATTTTAGAGCCGAAATTCCTGTTTATGGAGTGGATCTGAGAGCAACAAAACAGATTATGGAGGAGTAGGGGGAATGCATTCCCAGCTATTGATAATGCCTCCATTAAATCAGGTACAAAACTTTTCCTTAGTTCCTTAACCACTGGAAGAACCATTACAACCCTTTACGGCTCTTTTCTGGAATGAAAAGACCAAGTAGCAAAGGGAAACACTCAAATGACAACATGCAACCATCGCATTAAACATAGAAAACAAATGAAATACATCGAAAACTTCAGATACATTGAAATTCTAAATATCATGCTTATATCATCTATCTGAGCTGTTAAACGTATTAAAAACTACTGTTGTGAGAATTCAACAGCGTCTCTCAGTACTGGGTTTCGAACTTTCACAGGCATCGAGTGGACCGTTGACCCACCGCCCAGTGTTTCTTCTCGCTTGTGCAGTAGAAGCACTTCCTCCGACCTTCTCACCCTAGAAAGAGCCACGTAAAGTTGACTTGGAGAGAAGACGTTGCACTGCAGGTCGACCACCACCTTTCTCAGAGTCTGTCCCTGCCCATTGTTTACCGTCCCAGCGAACGCTAACCTCACTGGGAACTGTTTTCGCGTGACGTT
>JAUBNZ010000373.1:6415-17895 GCA_032355485.1 Bonnemaisonia californica
CAATAACAACAGACCAAGGATCAATCCTTGAGTGATAGCAATGGCAAAAGACCGAGAAGCAATCCTTGAGTGATAGAAATGGCAACAGACCGAGGATCAATCCTTGAGTGATAGGAAAGTAATGAGACCGAGGACCAATCCTTGAGTGATAGGAATGGAAAAAGACCGAGGATCAAAGCTTATGCAATAGGAATGTAATTAAAAAAGACCGAGGACCAATCCTTGAGTAATAGGAATGTAATTAGAAGGAGGATCATTCCTTGAGTAATAGGAACGAAATTAGACCAAGAACCAAAGCTTGTGTGATAGTAGCTCGAGAATACCAAAGGATCAAAGCTTGTGCCATGGCAAGACACAGAGGAAGGACCAAAGATCAACAGATAGTGATACAATTGGAGGAAGACACGATCTGACTTTATGTGATGATGAACATTGAAAATGTGAACAGTGTACATGGAGTGACATGTTTAAGGAAAGTAAAATAGAGAAGAGAACAATCTATGGTTCACTGTTTTATGAACACTGACAGTGGCGGAAAGAAAAGAGAATGAAAAGATACTTTTTTCTACTCTAGAAAAGTCGTAAAACTAAAAATAACGCTACCCAAATTCCAGTATCTAACGTACGCGGGAACCCGGAAACCAATATCACAAAAAATTCAAAACAATGACGACGGCACCAACGAAAGGAAAGGAGCAGAAAGCAAAAAGCACCTCTACACCCCTTGACAACACCATGAAGGATGGTGGTAGAAACTTTCGTCAACAAAAACTAGAGTTAAAAGGTAGAAATACCAAAAACCCCCCTAAGACTAATAAACACGCACCAGCAGGTGCAAAGCTCACAACCACAAAAACTCGAGCCACCATGATAAACGAAAAACGAGCGGCCGCGAACCAACACCCGCCCTCCAACACTCACAACACAAGTCCCAAGAAGTCCAAGACGACCAACACAACAACAGACCAAAATCTCCCCACTCCAACCATCTCCAACAAAAACCAAGACGAAATGATCATCGACGAGATCACCACAACAATTACAGGCCCTTCTACCCCCATCACCCCCACTCTCCTTTTCACCAACCCCTACACCAAAACCAACACAACTTCCACCCTTCCACCTTCAACCACCACCACCAACACCAATCTAACAATCCTCCCAACCACTCTTCCTACTAACAATCCAATCCCCACCACCAACCCCACCTCTATCCCAACGACAACAGCTACTACAACTACCACCACCACCACCGCCCGTATCAAACCGATCCTTCTCAAAATCGAAGCCAGAGCCACCATCTCCGGCCTCAACACCAAAGAACGACACCTCCAACACCGACAAATCATGGATAAAGTTTTATTCGCAACGAAAGAAGCGGGTATTAAAGCCCACCTAGTTCCCCTCAACGACTCCAACGGCCGGAAAGTTACCCGCATGGGCCCTTCAACCATCCGTTTCAACACCACCAAAGGAGCCGAGCCAGACTCCCTCCCAACACTCAGCATTTACTCAAACGAATGGGCAAGCCGAACAGAATCAAAGTTCCCCTTTACAGTAATATACCTAGACATTGTTGTCGAAAGTACTGCTGTAGACTGGTTCTCCCGCGTATCCCTCCCCCTGAAAAACACCGGTGCTGAAATCAAACCACGCCGAATCCAATTTAAACCCGACAACGAAGAAAAGAACGAAGCTACAGTCATCGCAATCCTACACCCTAGCACTAGCATCATGGAAGCAGAACTTACCACCATGTCCCTAATCGATCGTTTCGGAATCCAAATCAATTTCATTCCGGGTGGAAAGACAGACGGTACATGGTCCCAGATGGGTTTCAAGAGCACCACCATCATCGGAATGATCGCCATCGTAGACCAATCTTCCAGCCTACGAGCACGGGAACTCCTATGTAAGGAATATCCCATGAAGACCAACAACAAACTCATAGCCGACTACCCCGGACGTCAAAAATTCACCGCATTCCCGTTTGACGATACTTCCATCCACCGCGATATACTATCGAAAAGAAAATATCAAAACCTAGAAAACGTACTACAGCAAGACTACTACCACTCCAAAACCCCAACCAACCAAGGAGGAGGTAGACTTACCAAGAAACTCGTAGCCAACGTCAACAGCCTCTCCGAACTAGTTACAACGAAAGACGGAACGACTACAACACTACGAGAAATAATCATGGCAAAAACAGTAACTCTAGAAGGAGTTATTAAACCTATGTTCTCTTACATTGGCACCATTCCCACCATCGGCAACAAACAAAGCGTGTTCACCGGTCTCATCACCCACCGATCCGGCAACGCAGAAAGAACAAGGTTGATTGCTGAGGAAGCCCAAGAATATGTTAAAAACCAACTCGCCCGCGACATCTGGGATCTCCTCGGACACGACGAAGCCAGCATTGTCCTCGCCCCGGAACTCATCCAGAAAGTCGGGATGTCCCACTTCGACCTCGACTCCGACTCCGACGACGACGTTGAAGACATCGTGATGACATTCACCGTCGACGTTCAGGCCGACAACGAAGAAATGTCCCGCGCCTCCGCATGGGGAGGCGGTTCCGCCATGACTACCCAATCCACCCGGGACAAACTCACAGCGGCCGAAGCGCAACAAGCCGTTATTGCCACCGCCCTCCAAGCCGAACAAGAAGAAAGAGAAGCCGCCGAACTCCGCGTCGCCGCACAGGACCTCCTTCTCCAACAACAAGCCGAAGCCATGGAAGCCCTCATGCTACAACTTGCAGCCGCACGCACCACCGACCCAAATATTCCCCCTCCCACACCACCCAGCCCCACACCTTCTACCCACGACTCCGCCTCTATCGAGTCCGAGACTCGTTCCTTCCTCACCCAAGAGGCAGAAACCAACTCAGACGACTCCATCGGTACAGCGGAGCTCCTCGAACCCCCTCCCCCCAACCTCGCCTCCGACGAGTCTCCCATCATTAGCCAAGAAGGAGACCAACACTCGGATGACTCCCCAGGAGCAGGCGAACCGATCACCCACAGCACTCAAATCAATGAGGCTGTGGTGAACGGCTAATCCGCACCAACAGGCCGGTCCCTCACAAGGGCGCCAGAGGAACCGACCAACGGAGGAAAGGGGACGCACAGAAGATCCAGGCAGATTCAACGCAAACAACAATACGAATACCTGGGATCCAACCGAGCACCACGGGGCAAAAATACAGGGCAAGTTAGAGGGAACAGTGAGAATTATATCAATACAACTCAACTCCTTCCCCACAACAAATGAACCCCGAGACAAAATAAAAATTAACTCAATAAAACAAACGATTACAAATACAAACCCTGATGTCATTCTGACTCAAGAAGACAACAAACAATGGAACAACATACCATATGACCGACGACCTAAAGAGGTAGGAAAACAATGGGTCAGAGAACTCAACGTACACAGCGCATGGAACCTCAACGAAACAACAAAACAAAAACAACAAAACGGAGGAGTATCAATTTGGACCTTACACGAGATCAACCACCACGCAGCAGGGAAAGGTATCGACCCGACTGAAATGGGACGATGGACATGGGTTAGATTAAAAGGTAGAAACAACAAACATACCAAAATCTTCTCCGTCTACCGCCCCTGTAAATCCCACGGCCCAAAAACAACATATTCCCAACAAGTCCGATCCCTGACAGCCAAACAAGACACCCGATGTCCACAAAAAGCCCTGTTAGAAGACCTGCAACAAGAAATCGAACAAGCACAGGACGAAGGCGATCAGATTATCGTCGGAGGAGACTTCAACATGGACATCACGACAGGGCTTACCGAATTTTGTGAGACCCTCGATTTAAAAAACGAAATCATTACACGACACGGCACCGACGGACCACCAACGTACGCCGGTGGAACCAAACAAATCGACGCCATCCTCGTTTCATCCAACATCCATATCCAACAATGCGGATACCTGCCTCTCAACCTCTCACCTGGGGACCACAGAGTAATTTGGTTAGATATACAGAAAACAGAAATATTCGGACCCTGCACCATACCAACCCCCGCAATGAACGGCCGCAAACTCCAACTGCACGACCCCAGAGTATTTAAAAAATACATTCATGAACTAAAGAAAGAAATGAAGAAACATAAGTTAGATAATATCATCCGACGTCTCTTCGAAGCGGCCCGAGACCACCCGACCGACCGAACATACGACCACCTCCTCAATACCACCGTGTACGAAACCGTCACGGCAATGCGTACCGCCGAGGCCAACTGCCGAAAATATAAAGTCGGAGCCAACGATTGGACCCCCATCTACAAAGAAGCTTCAGCGGGAGTCGCCTTCTGGAGAATGATGGTCCGCCGAGCCTCCGGAAAACGAATCAACACACGCGCACTCTACACCCAACAACAGATGCTCCCCATCGCACTTCAACGGGACCTCAACACCACCTCCACCAACCGAGCGACGAAAATGTACCGCCTTGCCCTGTCACACCGAAGACGTACCAATAAAGCTTCCTCCGAACACCGTACCTCCTGGCTCGAACAGCTCGACCTTGCCAACGCTACACACGAGAATACAACAGTCAGCGCACAGACAACAAAGAGAATCAACGCCGAGAAGCAACGAAAAATAAATCGAATACTTAAAGCCTCCCTCCCCCCTAAAACTTCCGCCGGTATCACCCAAATCGACCTCCCAACTGACCCTACCAACCCCGACAACAGTCCCACCATAACCATCACCGACAAATCCACTATCGAGGAAGCTCTCCTCTCCAACCTCAACCAACATTTCCGCCAAACATATAACACATCAGCAGCCTCACCTGAAGTAACGGAAGAAATTGGGTTAATTGCAGAAAAGGCAGCAGCAGAAGCAATATTAGAAGGACGCTACGAACCCACTCCGACAATACCCAAATACAACAAACAACTATGGGAAGAACTGCTCCGCCCCGAGGGAACAACAGAAATCCCATCGGAAATTACACGACAAGAATTTCAAGCAGTATGGGCGAAAGCTAAGGAAAAGACAACATCGAGCCCACACAACGCACACTTTGGGCATTTCAAAGCCATTGCGAAAGATAATTTTCTCTCCCAAACCTTTGCGTGGCTTATGAGCATCCCTCTGTTGACAGGAGTGCCACCAGAACAATACTGTAAAATGACTGCGATATTCTTGGAAAAGAAATCGCAAAACAAACGAATACACAAGCTCCGCACCATTTGGCTTCTTGATGCCCTGTTCAGCGGAACATGTCGAGTCCTGGCCCGACGATCCTATCAACGAGCGGAAGATATGAATCTTCTTACCTTCGAGAATTTCGGTTCGCGAAAAAATAAGGATGCTCGCCAACAAGCTGTGAACATGAGGCTGAGCATTGACGCAGCACTCCTAAAACGAACGCCAATTTCAATCGTGGGAGCGGACCTCGACAGTTGTTATGACCGGATTTTTCACTCTATCGCGGCCTTATGCATGCGCAGGCTAGGGCATAAAAAAGAAGCAGTTATTTGCCGGTTTTCCACAGTCCAGAATTTAGAAGTTAATATACGAACGGCACTAGGGGACTCTACCCTGACAAACAAAAGCGACATATGGATTTTACCGGCCAACCAACCCCCTCAAGGAGTACTACAAGGCTCCCCAGATGGACCCGGCCTATGGGCTATCGTCAGCTCACCAGTGATGGAACAACTACGGAAAAACGGTTTTGGGGCAGCCTACAAATGTGCTTTTGAAAACGATACACTAAGTTATCTAGGCTGTATATTTGTCGATGACAGCACCTATATACAAACCTCTCCCACCCACAACACTGCCGAAGTAATCCTACAAACCCAACGCTGTCAAACCATGCTCGAAGGCCTCATCAAGGCTACCGGAGGAGCCCTCAGCCCGACCAAATCCTTCTGGTGGCTTGTTGACTTCCACTGGACGAACGGCCGATGGAAACTCAGTACCATCGAACAAGCCCCCGGCTCCATCTCTATCCGCAACTCTGCAAACAACTCCGAAACACTCCACCGCCTCCAACCCAACGAAACAAAAGAAATCCTCGGCGTATACCAAGGCCCCCACAACAATGGCAAACTCCAAACTCAAGAACTGCGGAAGAAAATGAGCAACTTTGTTAGCAAAATGAGGCACGAAATAACCAATCCCACCCACGCATGGTTAGCAATCACGACCAGGGCCATGAAGGCAATCGAATGGCCCCTAATTGCAACAACACTGACAGAACAACAATGCATCCACATTGCCGACCCCTTACTCAAATGGGGTCTCAAAGCAATGCACATCGGTTACTCCACCAACAGGAAAATAATATTCGGCCCAACAGGAGCTCTGGGCATCGGCCTCCCCTCCTTGTATACCACCATGGGCATCCATCGCTTCGTCCACCTCCTCGACCACGGCCACAAACAATCCCTATCAGGCCACCTACTTCGCATCAACTACCAACAAGTTGTACTAGAAACAGGACTACCAGGAGAACTGTTCCAATGGAACTATAAAAAATTCGGACACCTTGCAACACCCACCTGGATATCGGCCTGCTGGGAATTCGCGGACGAAAACAAAATAAAAATAGTGAGCAACACTGAGACACCACCAACGAGAAGAACACACGATCGATACCTAATGCCGTTCTTCGCACAACAAGGGCTGACAAAAACGGAACTGGGAAGAATCAATAGATGCCGACTGTTCCTCCATGCCATCACCACCGCCGATATCACCACCATCGACGGCAAACAGCTCCGACCGGAATGCCTTCGAGGTCACCATGAACCAAGCAACGACCTTACTCGCCATGACCTCGACTGGCCACAACAGGAAAGACCGTCGACCCTTGACTGGACAGCTTGGCAAAAAGCACTTGCAACCCTCACCAACGACCACCCAACATTACTCACTCAACCTCTTGGCCAATGGACCGACAACACCAACCATCGTTGGGAATGGTATTACGACATCACCTCTGATGTTTTACTAAAACGCAAAAATAATAAGTGGCAAATCTTCGGTCACGAAGGTTTGACAAAAAGACCAAAAAGTGGATCTTTCTCACTCACGTCAGAATGTGACCACCTACCTGCGGGGGCTCTTCGCGCTCACACGTCATTTAATCCCAACTTCAACTTCAACCGGGACTCTCATATCAGATGCCTGGGAACCGCCTACACTACACCTACACCCCCTCCCACCCCCATCATACACTTCCGACCGTTCCTCCAAAAACACCTCACCAACTCTTCTCTACATCTCTTAAAAAACCTCGTATTTACGGAAGAAAAAATAGCTGCATTAGCTATAGCAATTAATTCGGGATCTGCACTACTAGTAAGCGACGGTTCCTTCTACCCCAAAACTAAAATCGCCACCTTCCAACTTCGAATGGAGACTAATGCTAAGTCCCATCAAATCCATGCTGCCCAATACATCCCCGGTCCTCTTTCACTAAACGATGCATACCGAGCTGAAGCCACAGGAATCACCGCAGGAATCGCCCTCATCTCATCAATCTGCGCATACCATCACATCACCACAGGAAAAATTACCATCGCCTGCGACGGTCAAAGTGCCCTCAACCGACTGTGTGATAGCAATTGGGATATACGCTCCTCAGACGAACATCATGATATACTCCAGCTTCACCACTCCCTTCGTCAAACCCTACCCCTCGGTATTACCATCTCTCCATTCTGGGTCAAAGGCCATGTCGACAAACATCTCCCCTACCACCGCCTCACCCGACGCCAACAACTCAATGTCGACTGTGACAAAGGTGCAAAACTGCTCGGACTTACACCCCCCCCACCAGATTTTCCAACCTCGGTTCACTCCAACACATGGGAAATCCACCATTCGACTCACAGGATCATCCGATCCATCGAACCAACACTACGCGAACTCATTCACCGACCTCGCCTTCTCACCAAATGGCACGAGAAACACAAACTCGACCAACAAACACACTCCTCCATCAACTGGACCGCCCTCACCCGAGCATCAAAATCCACTCCACGTCATATTCTCACCTCCATCACAAAATTATACTCCGACACGAGTCCAACCAACGAAGCTATGAAAAAATGGGGTTACACTGAATCTTCCGAATGCCACCTCTGTAGTGCCCCCATCGAATCGGTAAACCATTGCCTCCAATGCCCTCACCCCCTCGCTACACAACACTGGAGAAAAAATGTTCAAGCTCTGAAACTGTGGATGACCGCACAATCAACCGCCCTACCCCTCAAACAAGCCATCACTCACTACCTACTCCAACGAATCAACGAAAACGCCCCTCCCTACCAACAACAGTCCAGACGAGTCACCGCCGCCATCCAAGAACAACATACAATCGGATGGAAAAATTTTCTCTTTGGCTTCACATCCCCCAAATGGCAAGAAATTCAAGCCATCGAGTACGAACAACAAGGCAGTCGACGTTCTGCAAAAAAATGGGCCAGTTCCCTCATCCGAAAAATTTGGGAAATCCCATGGCAACAATGGAACTTTCGATGCCAACAACTCCACCAACCCGACAGCACCCTCACACAAACTGCCACTGAACTTGATCTGACAGTCCGCCGAGAACACGCCCGTGGAACCCCCAACCTATGCCCCCAACATCTCCGCCCCTACTTCAGGCAATCCCTCCGAAGTGTCCTACACCTACCAATCTTCGATCGTCGTAACTGGCTCAAAACAGTGACCAGCATCCGCTCAGCTGTCCATAACGAGGGACAAAATACTGCTATGGATGCTATGCGAGCTAACCTACAACGATTCCTCCACCCCCCTCCGCAACCCTAACCTCCCCCAATTCCCTCAAAAGTGCCCTTTTCCCCAAAACCCCCTGGTCGACCTAACCTCATGACATACGGCATGAGATACCTACCCGATAGGTACCACCCCTACGGCGACCCTACAAAATCGCATCGCGAATAGATTTAGTTGGAACGTGGAATCCAGAGTTCTAGACTAATATTTATAATCATTGAGTTAATTAATTAATTAGAAAAGAGAATGAAAAGATATTTGAGAACACTATTAGTGCGTTGAGTCAGTTGAACATACGAATTAAACAAGAAAGATGATTTACTTTCTCGTTTCTTTGTGGTCACTACTTTATAAAAGTGTTATATAATTTTTAATAAAAGATATACTTCAGATATTTTCGATAATCAGTCGTGGTGCTGTCATATTGGGGCTAGGTGAAAAAGATATAGAGAACAGTGCTTACATATTATTTATATATCTTATAATGTAACAAGAATTTAGATGTCAGAAAGATATGAAAAGAGAACAGTGGTAGGCGACGTTACACGTCGAACTTTCGGGTAACATCATTTTACTGATTGGGGGTGAGGAGGTCGTGGTTTCGAAACTATGTTCGAGTCGAAGAAAAAAATGAAAAAATGAAAATGCCATAAGTAACCCATTTTACCGAAATTAGTACTTTTTATTCCATTTTTGAACTCCCCTTGTTGTTCTGAACAATATTAATCAATTTTTTTTAAAAAAAACGTACGGAAGGAGGCCCTACAAACTATGCACATTTCACCCAAAATAGGCCCAAATAGTGCATATATGGTGCATATATGCCATCTGAAATCGGAAATATATGCATGCAACGTATGGTGGTAGCATCAGCTGCTCGCTGCTGGAAGTTGAGAATCAATCGAAGATGACGTCGGTTGATCGACAGATTCAGTCACATTTCATCTAAAAAGTCGAATTAGTCAAGAAAGGAACCTTGAGTCAAGCTTGCTTAAGTACTGCTAGTATATTACTGTAGTATTATATTAGTATATTAGTGACAGTGACAGTGACAGTGGTGCCAACATTCGCACAGAGAACAGAAGGAAAGGAGGGACAATTAGGAGTACATTGGAGCATTCGTCCTTAAGCAGGAGTAGTGGGGGATACGTCTTCTTGTCCTTGAGTCCTCCCCAACACCAATGGTATACCAGGTACTTGTAGTACTGTACTAATCCTTGCAAGGAACGGAACAACAATAATGATGCGAAGCACGTTAGAGAGTAGTACCTGGTACCTGGTACTACGTACCTGATGGTGCTGTCAGTGGAAAACTTGGATCTACGAGTATCAAAGAAGAGCAATCATTGGTCCTACAATCGACACTTACACAAAAGGCTTAGATGAAAGAACAAAGTAATAATCTGTACCAGTACTAGATCTCAATGATGTGGCAAGTGGCGATGGGCAAGAACAATATATACTTGGGAGTATTATATATAAACAGAAATCCCGAACATCATCTTCTTTAACAGGGTTCTCCCAAACATCATGGATGGCCTTACGTAATTTGGGTTGTAAGAAGAGCAGGCTTCTTCCAAAGGATTCAGTGCCTTTGCCTCTTCTCAATCGGCTCATTCTCCCCATGAGGCCTTTTTAGAAAATATGGGCATTATTTCATTTCGCGATGGTGTGATGGCAGGGTGGGTGGGCTTTATTTAAATCGGATGATGAAAACGAGGTACCGGTACTGGAAGTCATATTGGTGGTGAGAGAAACAGATAATTGTGTTTTCGATTTGAGGCCTTGGCTTTCTTTACAAAGCAATGCTTCCTGCCTCTCTTTCTGTCTGACTTTGAATTTGGCGAGATATTGTACATTTTTCATCGGCGACATGGTGAATGGTGACCTAACTTGCAGTTTCCTGTTCTGAGCAACCATCTGACGAAGACAGCACTACTGCTCCAGACTTTGTCAAGACGCATGATTTCTCTGGTAATTCCGAAAACGGATTCTCCGTGATTCGTTACAGCCGATGATTCCACAATTGGTGGTGCCACCACAGAGATGCTAAGGAGGATGACACCAAGGAGAATTTACAGGAAACTCAAGACAACAAAGTTGAACCAAAAAAGAAGCAACGTCGAAGGAAAAAGAGCAAGGTTCAGAACAGAACAAGGAGATCGACGCTGCTACTGGCAAAGATAAATCATTACCTGCACCAGAAGCTAAATCTGAGACAGAAGCAGCAGCAGAAGTTTCAGATTCTGTTACGCACCGTATTGACTGATCCTGCTCAACCATTGATGCAGAAATGTAGGTACTAGCTAGAGCTAAATAAAAATGCAATGAAATTGTTTCAAAACTATACAATCGAGTTCAAGAATCTAAGTAGTAGAAGGAGAAGTATTCTTTCTAAACATTGCTCAAAGACTTTAGTTGTTGTTACTAGAGCTAGCGAAATCGAAGTGTTTCGACCCTGCCATGGGTCATCATCAGGAGGGCGGCAATAGCCCTCGACACTTCCACCGGTGTTGCAGGATTTATTTCATCCGTACACAACAAACTTCTTGGCGCCTGGACCTGTCAATCTCCATCGTGGGAGGGACAGCGGACTAAATTGCCCCAAGAGTATCAGCCAAGGTCATGCCCATCTCGACAACTCAGTCTCTGTCACCTTTCTTGGTGAGTCAGAGGGAGT